>JAUZNJ010062153.1:0-55429 GCA_034780135.1 Jordanella pulchra
ATGTTATCAATTTCTTGATTGTAATTTCTTTGTTGTAACTATGCTTCTTGGCAGAAAATCCTCTACTGTTGGAAAACCTGTTTGTTTTCCTTTGAAAAGTGCTCAGTAGTAAGAAAAATACACTCGTGGGCTGAACAGCAGAGTTAAAGATGGGACTTGCCAAATCATCTCTGCCAAAACCAAACAGCTTAATCTACTGTTGACTCCAGTGTCATGTCATTTATTACACTGAATAATTGAGGTTTGAAGAAACAAGGCATCTTTGGCTATTTAACAATTCCTTCATTAACAGACAGAATGGGGGCCTCAGTAGTGTGTGGAAGAACTGTTCACAACAACAGGAGTCTGCCTGGCATGTCCTCCTCAGGGTGCATTCAGACTACCGGTTCAATCCAGTGATCAACACAACTAGTGTTGCAGTGTTTAAGAACAAAAAAGAACAATTAAGTACGTAAGTCTCATATGGGTCTCTGTTACAGCTTCTATATTTTAATGTAGTGGTTAAACAGTGCGACGTAATCTGGCTAGTTGCACTTACTTATTCATCTGAGCTAGCATTAGCGATGGTTCATGCCATAAAGACACACTGAGAGACGTGTGATTATGATGCTGCATTCAGGACAGCAGCAGAAACAGTTGATCAGTCATGTGGTGAAAATATTCACTACGTCAGAACTTATTAAAAACAAACTGAATTTCCCTTCAGGGTTCAGTAAAGTATAACTAAATTGAATTAGAACATTTCCACTTTTTTGAGCAAAATGAAGAATGTTTTGCAAAATTTAGAAAGTGGACTCGATCTGCCGTTTCTATAAGGCTCTTCTAATGTGATGAGTCAAAAGGCTTTCAGTGATCTGCACCCGGGTACAGAAAAACCAAACTAGGAATGGCAGTTCTAACTATTAACATACGGCTTCAGGTTCCTTTTTTTGGTTGGGTTCATAACGGCATGATCCGTTTCAGAAAGCAGACTCTGTAACGGGTAAAAGCGTTCCAAAGGGCTTGTGTGAAAGCAGCCTTATTTTGGATCGCAACTAATTCTACCAGTATCTGTCAAGTCAGTGTATTTAGCAGTGTTTAGTCAATATTTTCATTGGTGCAACCCCCAGATTTAAAGAGACACAAACAGCTGGTCCATCGGTATAAGATTTATAGCCATAATAATAAGGAAAAATGAAGATGTGATTTCCTATTTTTTATGCAAAGTTGATCAAATTTGAATAATAGTGTATATTAATGTGTTTTGTCAGTTTCGTTATTGTTTTTTTCAGAGCCTAAACTGCAATACTGAGAAGAAAAGACAAAGAATCAGGTGAAATGTGAAACAGTCCAGTTCTGTGATTCCATTGACCAGATGTGCATTATTAATGGATTTATTGGAAGAATAAAGTCTGGAAAAAAAAGATTTTGTGCTGGGTGGGTGAGTGGATGGATGAGTGGGGGTTAGGAAGAGGAAATAGCAGATGAATTATAATGAGAAGTAGGGAGTTTCTAGGGAGAAAGCCATGGTTAAGGCACTTTTCCTTTGACAGACAATCGATAGCAGGCTGAAAGATTCCCATGAACAAAATCTAAAATACTGGATTCTTAAACCTTGACCCTGCGCTCTATGTGGTATGTGTTATTAATAACAATCACAGCTGAGCTGATTCTTTAGGGCTGTCATATACTTCTTTTTTTATTTAAAAAAATATTTTCTTTTACTGCTTTCTTTCACTGTCAGTCTGAAGAGCTGGGGGGCAGAATTTGTTTTCTTTACTGTTGTGTATCAGTGTGTGTTATTAGCGTGTAAATGTTTGAAGAGGAAAAAATTGAGTAATCTTAAAAAGATTTTGGTAGAGCAACATTATTAACATTTTCCAATTTTGTAAATACTCACTGTATTTTCTTTAGAAACATTTTGAATGAAGGAGAAAGATAATGGCTTTGGCCAATGTTAGAGTTTTAGATAACTTTATGTTAAAGCAGTAAAAGCTTAGAGACAAAATAGATTAATCAAAATTAATCTTTAAAGTAAAAAAAACAGTTCTCACTGACTTTACAACTGTAAATATTACAAGGGTCAATCATATAACACATCATTTTCAAGATTTTTCCAGATTCAACAGTCTATAGTTTAGACTCATTTATTTTAAACCTAAAGAAAAGAATACAAAACTTTTACATCTTCATAAAAAAACAAAATCTGAAATGGAAAAATATAAAAAAAGCACCATCGTAATTTATCTTTAGAACCCGCAAATAAAGCTTGTGGCAACTCATGAAAAATTGCTGCTCTCTCTTCTTCACAAGGAAAGGGTCTGGATGAAGGTTGAGGGTGAGTCTCGGACAAAGGCTGTATCTGAGCTCAGGGTTTCCAAATGCTGAAATTAAACTGCTGATACTTGGAAAATGTGAGGAATAATAACAGGAAGTTTCCCTGTTTTAAACCTGTCTGGTTTTAGCCTGAACTAAACTAAAACACATTTTAATCACATAAGCAAAGTCTAGCTGTGCCGACCATCACAGACTTTGGATCTAAAGTCTATTAATTTCCCAAAAAAACCCAGCATCAGCAAAGGATTTAATTTACTTCACAATTAGCAGAGCTTCATTTCATTAATGGCAAAATTTAAAGGAAAAACAACAGCCTACTAATAAAGGAATATCTTGTTTCTCCTCCACTGCCCAGCTCATCTTCTCTTACTTTCACGACTTCTCAAGCCCTGCAGCTAAACTAATTCCTTAAGCAATTCCTTACTTTGGAGTCTTATAAAACATGCTTTGAGTGGTGTTGTTGTTGCTGTTAGATAGTTGTTTTCCTGTTCCTGAAGAACACTGGTGAAAATGAGGAGAGGTGCGCTGCTTTGCTGCCCTCCTCTGAGATTTAACTTGATATTTGACAGCAACACAGAAAAAAAAGCAATAGGAAGTATTTGTGGGATGTAAGGGAAAAAGATGAGTAAAAGCAGTGAGAGGAAGGGGAAATGTGAAAAAGAAGGGAATCAAAAAACAAAGAGGAACTCTGTATCTTTCTTTACTGCATCTTTTGTATCCGTTTGTAAAAGGAAAGAGCCATTCAGTGAAGGTGCTCAATGAGGCAGATGTTTTCTTTTAATAAAGAAGTGGCAATGGAGCATTGAGTGAATTATAATAGGCCCCTGATCACATCTTGTCATGTCCTAGGGGGGAGATGATGAGAACAAGGCGACGTGGAGACAGAAGTAATGTTAGCTGTGGTTATATAGCTCAGATTGAGGTATTAATGGACCAAACACAACATAGAGTGGCATGACTGTCTATTTGAGTTGTTTCTGTCCCCATTAGGATCACACAGAAAAATAACACGCTCTGTGAACTACACACTGTCTGCTTGCCATAAAACAGGAGTTTTCTAGCAGAATTTCTTTAAATCTCAGTTTTAGGTTTACAGGCAATTATATTTTCGCTGCACCACATCACAGCAGAGCTAAGGTATTTGGAACATCATGCTGTTGGTTGTCTGTTCGTGCTGAGTGCATGCCTAATCACTCACCTGGAGCTGCTGGGCATCATGCTTCTCCAATCCCTCCACAATTGGAGCAAACCTCTCTTTATTGTTCCTCTCTGCAGCAATCGTCATGGCAGCCAGAATCTTATCCAGGCTGGGAAGAAGCAAGCAAACACTTTCATCACTTCACAGAGACAGGACATTATTCCACAATTTAGGCCTCAAACTCATCTCATCTGTTCTCATGTGCTGGTGTGAACATTTACACAGCCACTCTGACAAATGCAACTGATTATATTTTTATTTGTTTCAAGTCTTCTCTGTAATCACGACATAGCCCATTTGGGCTTCATATTGCTGTTAGTAAATTAAGGTTAAAGTTAGGCTTTTGCTACAAAAGTTGAAAATAAAAATTCCTGCTGTATATTGTATTATGCTCAGGGCCGCAAAATGGCTAGCACCCGTCCCTGATTTAGCCTTTTATCAGAAAAATCTCACAGCCGTTTTTGCTGTGTAAATAATAAAAGCTGCCCTGGTATGACCTCAGAGGATCAGGAAAGACCGGGTTGCACATGTTCCATTTTTCGATCTGTCATTTGGTTTCTTCAATCCAAGGTTCTGAACATTCCTTTGCTGCACTGGACTGCCCGAACTGGCATTTTATCCTGAAGATGAACCTGTCTCTGATCAAAATGATTTGGGAAATTATTTTCAGTTTATTGGATATTCCAGTAACTTGAAATGAAAGTGTTCCGTAGCATCTTCTTCATTTTTCCTTCAATGAACTGAGACCGTTTTATTGAAAATCTGAATGCTTTAACAGAAATGTCCGGCAAGGGTATTCACATGTTTGAAGAGCTTTCTTGATACATTTGTGGTCTTTGTCCATCATAATTTAAAGGCTTAATTTGGGACAAAGGTGGATCTACGGTGTATTAGCTCAAATAGCAACCTACATCAGGTGAAACCAATTACATACATTTTCCCAATTAAGAGTGTCTTTGTTCATTTCATACAAAAATACATAACAGGATATGTTCAGGTTTGTGGTTGCAAGGAGTTCACATTTTAAAGCATTCAGGGGATATGAAGACTTTCTTTAAAGGCACAGCATGTGTGCAAAAACATTCTTGATCAAAAATACCAGACACACTTGTGGTTGCGTCCTCTACGCCTTTTGTAATTAGCAGCTGATCAGTGACTAGAGTAGATCATGTGTCTGACCAACAGAACTGTACAGAGTAAAGCTTACGCTGAGATAAATGGAAGAACCCCATGATAGACATTACAAAGTCACTGAAAAACATGATGAGCTGCGTACTGAGCAGCTTTAAAGCCAATTCAGATGTTGCTACAAAATAGGCAAGATAGATCTGCTTAACTTGTCGTGTTCTCTTTTGATGTTGTCAGCCGAAGATGGTGCTGAACATGAGTCAGATTCACCGCACCAGCTGGCAGAGAAGTTTCAGAGTAGAAGGGGGGGAAAAAGCCTCAACTGCTTTGACTGTCGTATCCACAGCGTTCGGACAATTTATAAGCAAGGCTATGATCGTGGCAAAGATCTCATTGCTCAAACTATTTTTATATATTTGAATGACAAGAGTGAATGATTAAAATAAGGTGAGAAATCCTGTGCCATCATATATAGATATAGTGCCACTATGTGGATATATTAGCAGTGATGCGTGTGTTTATATCAAACCTATGTGGTGACTGAACAGAGCATGAGTCTAATCTGCTTATTAACTACATCAGTGCACTGATTAATGACTTAAGTGCATCTACCTGTAAATGTTGTTGTAAATTGAATAAAAGTTTGCTTGAGTTGTGATCTGTATTATGACAACATTTTTTTCACTTTAGCAGATTAATTCTTTGTCTTCTATGGGCAAAGCAACCACCACTGTCTGTTTTATTAAACTGTAAGAGACTGATTTTAAGAGAATCTTCCCTAGCTAGCAATCTTGATTTAGAGGTCTTAAAATTGTGCAAAAAAAAAAAAATAAAAAAATAAAAATAAAAATTCCAACATGCCAATTGACTAATACTACCTAAAAAAAAGAACATATTAAACAGTACTTTGGGTTTGATTACAAACAGAATTCATTTTAGCATGCAAAACTAAGCAGTCCTTTACACTCACTAACATGCGTCTAAAATGCTTACTAATTCTATCAGTGGTAAATTATATTTAATTTCCTACAATCACCAGCTAAGAAGCAAAAGACTTCAAAAGGCTTTAACTAGAATAAAACTAATAACTTTATATTCCACAACATGAAACCAGTTTTGGAAAATGTATAAAGCCCCCAGCCCTATTCTAGATGGAGAGAAATTTTAGACACATTTGCTAAACTCAGCTTTTTCTTAACAGAAAAAGTGGGTTTGTTTATTTCCTCAACTGCATAAAGACTTGACTTTGAGCTGTTATTGTTATTCCAGTCTAGTCCAGTGGGAAACAACAGAAACACTCACATAACTCCAATTTAAAGGCTGTCAAGCAAGTTGTGTCCAAAAAAAAAAAAAGAAAAGATAATGTTGCACCGAAAAGTGTGATTTTTGCACTGGGGTTTTCTGTAGATAGACCAATTGATTTTCCACGGTGGATAAACTCAGCATGGATATTAATGGTAGGATATAATCTCTGTAAAAAACATAAAACTAGAATTGGAGGAAGAGGACTACAAAAAAAGCATTTCCTATATTCCCCTTTTCAACATCAGAGGTGTAAGCACAGTAAAGACAAGCCTGGCTTCCTATTTTTGTCCTTGGTAAGGATTTTAAATGATGTAGCTCAGTTTACACACCAGCATAGATTTACTGAAAAAAGATACGGCAACACAAGCAATTAAAGGGCTATAAAACTAAAATATATGCTGCTGTTTAAAGAACGTGTGTCCCTTCCTGTCAGATTACAATAAATAACACTAAACACATTTGGAATCAGTCCTTTAACTGCAAGATATATTTTTTCCAATGCAAACACATGGTTTTTGATAGCATATCAGAAAATAAAAATGTTGGCTTTCCTTAAAACTACAACACTAAAAATGGTTGTAAAGTCTGAATGTTTTAAAGAAAGCCAACCACTATTTATATAGCTTTTCCTAGGCGCTCCAGCTGTCACAAAAAAAAACCCACCACAAATGGGATTTTTGGAGATCAGATAAGAAAAATCGTAAAGGTTTTTATTTTCAAGGGAATTAAATCTAAAAATATTCTATTCATCCCTAAGGGAAATTAAATGTTGTAATCAACTTTTTAACAACGATCTGTTGTAGATGCTGATGGCTGCAGACAGAAAGCATCTCTGTTGTTACTTCTGTCAGATGTCCTGTGAAATGTTTCTACCTTACTTCAGCTTTAGTTAGGTTTTGTACGTCTTATTTAGACCCCCAAAAACACATATCAACTGTTAGAAGTTGTAAAATTATGTAAGCATTAAAACCAAGCTAATTGGAGAAACACCTGACATTTAAAGTTAAAGGGTGGCAACTCTTTTTTTTTTATTACAAGTTTATATTACTTGAAATTCTAACATTTAACAGGTTTTAGGTTTATGAACCAACAAATACTGACACTTCTCAATTTTCTTTTTCTTCAGTTAAGCATTTTAAAATGTGGCAAAAAAGATGGTTGTGATGATATCAAAGGTTATTGATTTACCCATTATTAATCAAAATTGGATACTAAACATCAGAAAAGGGTTGAATATATTTTTCTAAAGATACATTAAAGAGTAAAAAAGGCATAGACAAGGAGAACAACGTTTGAACGTAGGTGTGTGGTTACATGAGTGGGAAAAAAACAAAAGCAATAATCCAGCTCTGAGAGCAACTATGCTGTAAAAATTCTATGCAAATATTTGGAAACATAGAACTACACTTTTTTATTGCACTGTTATTGTTTTCTATTACACTGTCTTTGTTTTTTGTTTGTTTTCAAACCTAAAACACAGAGACTACAGAAGATAATGACATTTCTCATAAAACTGACTATTTTATACAGTGGGTACCTATTATCTTGATTAAAGATGTTTTTACAGGGGTCATATAGATTTTGCTGCTCAAGAAAAATTTCATACATTAAGCCCTGGATCATAAATAGTGATTATTTTCATAGACAGTTTAGGATATCATCCAGTCGAATCTGAAAGATAACCAAAATCTAATCAATTTTAATAAGAACTGTGCCTGACATGATCCATGTTTGCATCATTCAAACCTATTGGAACCTATACAATGAGCATTTTACCGCATTTTTTCTTTCAAAGTTTAAAGTCACATCTTATTAACATTCTTTTATCAATAGAGCTCTGCAGACCTGCAGATAATACCAATGCCTCTGACCTTTAAAACTGTAACAATCTCATTATCTGACATATGTCTGAGGAGAAAAGTGGCTGATGTGTTAGATGGTTGTGAGAAAGGGTCAGATATGATCCACTCAACTTACATATTTTCTTCACCAATGATACAAATAGCTGAGAGAATTTTGACAATCTCCGTCATCATGTTAGCTTGTTTGGGGTCAATCGCTCTTGCCAACAGCAACAAGCTGCGCTCATCACCCAGGATCCTTTGCAGTCCATACTGTAAAACAAAAGGGATATAAGGCAAGGTAGAGAAGAGGTCCATTGGGAAGAAGATAATGAGAGCTTTTATATTCATGGAGAACTTTCACTTCAAGTAAAATATAAATTACATAAAAAAGCTGTAGTATATGAAGTTACAGTTAGCCTTAATCCGCTTTTAAAGACATACAGTGAAGCTGTGCGAGGAAATGACAAGGATGATAAATTGATTTAATTCAGGAAAGGACTGCAGGGAAAAATTCTCAGTCTTCTGCACCTTTTAGTATAAGCACAATTGGGGGACTGAGATGACCGCGAGTGTGTGAGGGGGAGGGTAAAATTCACAAGAAGCAATATCAATAGTGCACCTAACCTTAAAATGTGGGCCACTTTACAGAAATGAGCAAGACCTTCCGAAAAAAGGGATAATTGAAAGTTCAGAAACTTTTTAAGGTGAAATTAGCATCGCTTTACTGCTTCATTATCCTCAGCCAGTCAACAACAAATTGCAAATAAGGTCAGAGCTCTTACCACCTGTGCATGGTTTACACATTAAAACAGGTTGCATAAAGATTTTCTTATGTAGAAATTCCAGATTGAACAGACTCAGCTTTCAAGGGCTTTTAGTCATTTGCATTCTCCTTAAAATATACTACACTGAAGTTTATTACAAGGTAATTTGTAATGGGCTTATGATATATATATAGATATATATATATAAATTAAAAAAGAAGGAATGAAAGACTTTAAGGAAAAAGACAGGCAGGGAGAACTTTTAAGACCTGGATTACATTGTTTTTTTGTGTCTTTTTTTACTTCAGCAGATTGCGTAGGGACATGATTTGTAAATCACAGTTTTCTGATATCAGCTGAGTGATCTTTTCTTGTGATGATCTACACAAAATACAAAATTAAAGAAAGATTTAATGCATTAGTTTGCAAATGCATCTCTAATATCAAGTCACACAAACCTTATTGTTCATGAAGGCCTTTAAACACTGGATTAGTTTGTACTGGTTGCGTTTGTCAATGTTCTCTTGCCTGCAGAATAAAAACATTTTAAATGTTAGCATGTTTTAATATGACACCCTACTTAATATAAAGGTTTAGATACTGTCATGTAGAACATTGGGCATGTTCACTTACTGTTTCTTGTCCAGAAGCTTCTCCAGATTATCCAGAAGAAGGCCAAGGCCCTCATGCCCGAAGTTGTTGACCCAACTGAAATAAATAGAAAAAAAGAGAGAAAAATGAGAGACAAAACCAATATTCATTTTTAATAGCATCACTGTTGATGCTCTAGATTCAATGTTGAATTAAATCAGGACCCTCCTGAACACAAACACACATTTAACTGAATGCAGCAGGTCCGGAGAAGAAATTTTGAAAACGACAGCTAATGTTAGAATTTTACCTGCTGAAGACAAACATCCTGTTTTTTGGGGGTAGATGGTGTTAAGTAATGTCAACTACAGAGCAAGTGTAAGACAACTTGGAAATGCCAGAATGATGGCAGATATTTGACTTTTAAATACTTTATAGTACATGAGATCCCATCACTGGATGCTAAATCTGTTGCTGTTAACATAGTATTTAAGACTTTTAGCAAGGTTAAAGAATAGGTGTAATCTGAAAAATGTGAAAACGTGAAAAAAGATGGAAAAGAAAAAAATGATGCACATTTCAAAGAAATCGGCTCTCTTAACACTTGGTCACAATCTATTTTAACTTTCTCTGAGTGGATCTTTGTTCAACATCAGTAACGGTGTGTCACTGTGTGTTCTTACAACTTAAGTTGTCTAATTACTTCTTTATCCTTAATTATCTGTAACTAAAGACTATTCTGTAAGAACTGACAGATACAGTTTAGGTTCTCTTATAAAATCGAAGGGATTTTCATCTTACTGTCAAGTATAAGGGTGACAGTTGTAGGTGCAAAGTGTCTCGTTTTCTTGGAGGTTTGAAGCAAGTTTCATAAAAAGGATTTGTTCAACAAACCTTGAATCTTATCTAAAATTCAGCTTCAGACCTTTACACAAGAAGTTTAAGAATATGTACACCATGGTTTGCATTTTTCCCTCACCTTTAACCTTAAACAATATTATTTAAATTCAACCATGTCCTCTGCTTGACACTGAATATATTCTCCATCAGTCAGACTTTAAACTGCAACCATTTACACACAAATGAGCATCCATCCATCTTAACCAATGTTCTCAGCGCTAAGCAGTTTGCATCCAGGCCCAACGTGAGCAACTATTATACTGTGCCAAAAGATTAAGCAATGCAAGTTAGATAACTATGTAATCGATAATGGATCGAGAGAGATAATTGCCTATAAACCGCAGCGTATCAGGAAACGGCAAATGATCCAGTGCAGATGAGCCTGTTTGTTTAAGCCGGGAGCAGAATCAAGAGGCGGCTGCGAAGAAACGAGTGGCTGCAGTGAGATTATGCCATTAGCTTTACTTGTTTTTGAGCCCTTAACTGTCAGTGACGCAAAATGCATGAAGCAATTTTCCAGCATTAACGGGGCACAAGTCAATGATTTATCCTTCCTTTTTGACAATGATTTGAAATAATAATGGTTTGAGTATTAAAGCCGTTTGTATAGACTCAGTGAGTTGTAAAAGACCCTCAATTAGAGATGGGATGCATTTGCCTGAGGAAGCAAACAAATTCGAGGTGAGGTATTTCTTTAATCTGTGGCTAAATAAGAGCCAAACAATGACTTCCTGTCCTACATTTCTCCAAATGTTCTCATAAAAAGACAAGCTGAGGCTATTTATAAGCTGTTAAAATTGGAATGTACTGAGTTATGATGTGCATCCCTAATAGACCCCAAACAATACACTTTTCAGAAATGTTCCTGTAAAAAATTTAACCAAGGGGTGTATGATCCTATTGTTTCATTCAAGCATGTCCTCTTATAATCCTAAAGGCTGCATAGATTGAAAAAAAAATTTCTATGGAAAACAGGAGAAGTACAATCATATACTGTAGAGAGCATGTTTGATTTCAAAAGAAAATTCACTGGAATGGAGCCACATTTGCAGGAAGAATATGCCTTAATTATTAGAACAACATGTTAGGCAAAAACAAACAAAAAGAAAATTGGTAAAGTGTGTCCGTTTATTTTTCTCCTCACCAAAAAAAGTAGTCTTGTTGCAGGTTGCAACATAATACAGTTCCCCTCAGGGTTTCTGATATACTAAATGTTTTGGGTCCTCTGTACATCCCAGACAGCCTATCATTCTCTGTCCCCTTCTGCATGACTTTAGGTCATTTGCTACTTGCCTTCTTCATGCCCCAAGAGTTTACAAAGAAAAAGCTATTAAAAATAGTATATGATGCATGTAGTATATGGTGGCTGTCTTGGAGCTATAAAAACACAAAGAAACACCTTAGGAAACTGGCTGAATAAAATAATAATCTCTGCAAGGAATAATAATTAGAATCTGAATAACTGAAACAGATTCTTAAGATAATTGTGCCAATTTCTGCTCGATTATCAGGGAGATAACCTAATTGCATCATCCTAACTAACTGAGATCTGAACAAACAAGACCAGACTAAACATTTCAGCTTTCATCACATGTCTTTTCTTAACATTTTCAATCATTTAAGATATTTTGGTGAAAAGAAGAGAAGCTATTCTTTCTGAACTTCTTCGATCTGACTGCTATTCATAATATCCTGGATATTTTACAGTGGATCATCAATATAACCCTTAAAAATAAACTAACTGATTAGAGGTCCAAAAATGTGTAGGGACACTGAGTGCATGACTCGACAGCAACAGAATCACACTCTGTCCCACCTCATGTTTGACTGATAACTTCGGTTGTGTTTAGAGGGCTTTTATGTGGATCAAATTCGGTATATAAACCACTTTTATCATTTTATGAGGGCTCAGTGAGCAGCTTTGTTTCTGAAAGCTTCTGAAAATACAGTATATGTTTCATATTGCAATACAGACCAGGCCATATAACTGTCCCTCAGTGGGTTTAGGACATGTTTGCTTCTACAAAATTCTAGTTGTACTCTACTGTGCCTTGTAACAAATGGATCTCAACAATATATCTAGAAACAAAGCAGCACCGCTGTTAGATTAGTGATTCTGTTAAAACTTGGCATGATGATCCAAGTCTGGACTTTCTGACATAAGGCAGAAAAAGAAGAACTAAACTATACCATTTTATTAAGAAAAATAAATTGCTTATAGGCAGTACAATAAAATATTTAGTCCATACTTTAAATCCAAATGAAGGGGTAAGCAGAGAAGAGTAAGATCACACTAAAAAGATGGTACTTTAAAGCACACTAGAGGGAGATAATTAATAGCACAGATCAGATGAGCAGAAAAAAGCAAAGGGCAGGTGTTTGATAAGTAGAGCAAGTCTACAACAAAACAGGCTTTCAAAATACACAACAGGTTTACAATACATTCAGACTTTTACACAATAATCTAGAGTCTGGCTTCAGATTATAATAGTTGAACCACTTGGGGGGGGGGGTCAACTAAATTACCATCAAATGCTACTCATTTATGCATAATAAATATATAACTGTACTGTCAATTTGCCCAATGCAGGCTGCTATGTCAGCAATTATTAAATGCTGATCTCCACCAACACTTGATGCTCTAAAACAGTGGATCCCAATCCTGCTACTCAGGGACTCCTGTCCTGCAGGATTTAGGTGTTTCCTTATTGCATCACACCAGAAAATAATGGATGATTAACAGGCTCCTGCAGCTCTTGACTGCAAAGGAGGAACTGAATTAGGTGTACTGGAACAGAGATATATCTAAAACATGCTGGGCAGGGGTCCCTGAGGACCAGGGTTGGGAACCACTGCTCTAAAAGACAAGATAGAAAAGGAATATATATATATACAATACTCTTTTTGTGGTTGATTAACTAAAGATATATATTTTTTATTATTCAACACCAATCATCACTAACAGAACTTTGTAAAGCCTCCGGACTCTAAGGCTGGCCTCAATGCTCCACAAAAGTGATGTTGAGGGCAGCCAAGCAAGCAGAGGAACAGCAGCAATACCCCAAAAGAGGTGAGAATCTGCAACATGAATTAATGTGGTGCTGAAGGTCCTCTTGTATGTGTGTGTTTCAGTCTGTGCATGAAACCACTGAGAGACAGCAGAAAGAGCAAAATCAAAAGTTTGGTGTGCAGTCAACTGACAGCACACCATGATCCCTGGATGCTTTGAAATGCCTCCCTACAGAGTAGAAATCACCTGAAATTTTTATTCATCCTCTGCTGAACACCACACATTCAGTCCTCAACAACAACCCTTCTTACTAGCAGCGGAATTTTGTAACAAACCAGAAGAAGTAGCAGAACCCATAGGCCTTTCTCTTTTTTAATATTTTAATTATCTAGTATTATGAGAATCTGCTCAAGGAGTTTCAGACTGGAGATTATATTTATTTCTGGGGCTTGCAAAGAGGACAACATTTTGAAAAAATATACAGCAGCAGAATTTTGAAAGAACTAACTCTTCTTTCATTGTTATAGTTTCCATTTTGTTGAACAGAAAAATTGCATCTGAAAACTGCCTTAGAAGCGACGTATACCTGCTACAACAGGTGCATCCATATCTTCGCCATACAATGAGGTACTCCCACAATGTGCCTTTAAAAAGACCTTGCTTTGTAGAAATGTCACAAAACAACTATAGGCGATATTTCCATAAGTACTGCATATGGGTGTAACAACAAGTAAAGGAGTTTAAAGCAGCACTTCTAATATATTGGACAAAGAATGACATCCAGGCCTGCCTAGTATATAACTTGTGTATTCGATTTTTGCTTCTGTTTGTATTTATTCTTGTTGCTTTCTGGAAAATTGGATCACATTTGAACAGTGTGACAACCATGTAAATTTACATCCAAATGCTGCTAAGAAAAATTGACAAATTACTTTGACAGTCTGAAGGCAAACCCTGACAAAAATTGTATTTGATCATTTTTTTTCTTTTAAACAAAAAAACTGTATTTTTCTCCAAATTGTGTAAGAAAATAACTTATTGAATATTACAGTTACTTGTAATGTAAACATATCTCACAGTAACTTTAAACTAAAAATAGCTGGTTGCCAAAGTACTTTTAAATCCGCTCTACATTAATAAGACTAAGGTATCTAATCTTCCTTCCATTTTTGCTCTATGACTGTCTTTATGTTTTCTTATTAAATGTTTTTCAAATTTTTTAAGCAATACAAAAGTATTTAGTCAGCTCATCAGCTGTGTGCAGCAACAAGTTTAGGAGGGGTGTTGATCTACTCTGAATAGAAATGGATGGGTTGGTCCATCCTAAAACTCTTAATCAAATCAAAACAATATGTTATTTTAACACTGTCTTATTTCTTGGCACATTTTGATAAGATTTAAACCAGTGAATTTGTTCTCGGTTAAAAAGAACATAAAAATAATGTAGGTGATATTGTATGATTTCTATAGAATATTAATTTACTAAATATGAATTTTATCTAAACTTCTGTTAATAATTCATAATTAATTCTAAATACAAATAAAAAAATATATGCTTTCCAGCTATTTATGGATAACTCTGTGGGTGGAACAGAAAAGGCTGTGTTGGAGGTTAACAGATGGAGTCACAAAATGAAATGGGCACGATTATACTCAAGATGTCGAAGACTTTTATGTCTCCAACATCACTACTACTGGCTTAAAGAAACAAAACTTCATCTGTGAAGAAAGTCTTGAGAGTGAAAACTAGTTAACCTGTTCCTTTCTGATGGCGTGTCACATCCATTGCTGACATAACAGTCAACATATAACTGACTAAATCAAAATATGTAATAAGAGAAAAAGTTTAATGTCAACCTAGAAACTTAAACTCAGATTTACTAATATTTCCCTTCCTGAAATAATACTAACAGCATTGACCAACAAACCTGTTAACCAGTTATATCCTGTAATATTCTAATCCTTCCAGATTCGATGCTACTTGACACGTGACAAAAATAACCTTTGTGGAGGAGTCTGAGAGTTGTTTATAATGAAAACAGAAGTTGTAAAAGCAGAGCGCCATAAAAATGTCTTTTTTTGGCTTCTAACAAGCTTTACTTTAGTTACCTGAATGTATTCTTCTCAGTTTATCTTTTCTATAAAATCACGTTCATCATGACAGACTTAAATTGCCTTATAGTTACGTTTTATAAGACCTTAATCTACAAAAGCCAATGACTCATGTTCTGAAGTGGCACTTAAACATCTTAAAAACCTCTATCTAAATAAAATGTAACCAACACAGCTTCAAATTGAGCTTTTCTACTATAAAGTAATGACACAAGATCAACCATGGTAAATTCACTTTGATATTCCAACATCAAAAATGACAGATTTTAAACTGTATCATTCATTGATAGACTGACAACTCATTGTAGATTCACAGAGAGCCACTAATCATGCTTTGTGTCTCTGCCAGACAAGATTTCAGGCCAGAGCTGTCGAGAGAGTAGACCCAGGAGACGTTTAGAAGCTCATAGTGGTTTCAACACTCACAACAGCAGAAGGACAGACGGATATGCTCCTTTGTGCTGGTGTTAATTGCCTGCTGTACACGCAGCAGACTGAGAAGGGCCAAAGGAGGAAGAGTGAGAGACATAAGAGCCCCAGTTAGAGTTGTTACTTTAAAAAATGTTATGTCAAGAGACCAGCTTTTTCCCCCTATCGTATAATTGTTTTTGATTTCACAGTATGACCTTTGGCTGCACGTATAAAACTTAATAGCAATCAAATACAGAGATATCTAACTTCCAGAGGCAATTTGTCAAGAATTAGCTCCATAAGAGAGAGTATGATGTTGAATTGAACTATTTGACAATATTAGTTTTCTATTGTTTCAATGTCCTGCATTTTTTAAAATATATCCCCACTAAACATGTGTGAAATATAAATACCGTCCTTAGAGGACTGCTGCAGAACTTAGTGAAAGGCTAAGAAGAGCATTCAACTATCTGAAGCTGGTGTCTGGAGAAGGGACATATTTAAAACATGAAGACCAATGATCATGAATATCTTTTTCCCTTGATAGTTGAACAAAGGTCCGTTGACATGATTAAATCCTGATTTATGAATGTTTAAGCCCATCTAAATATAGTTCAACAGTTTGCAAAAAAACTAGTTATACCAGTAAAAAAAGACCATAACCTTTGCTCTGTAAATTATATATAAGATAAGTACATTTTGTTTTAAACTTCATAGCTCAGTTCATATAATAAGGATTAAGAAATTAAAAAAGCTATCTGACCGTTTTAAATTAAACACCAAGTATCCAGTTATAAAAAGAAATTGGGCCAATTAAGCTGAGGATAAATAAATGACTGGCGGAAATATTTAGAGTAAAAGGATAGAATCCCATGCAGCTGAGGAAAAAGAAAGCCGAAAAAAGAAAAGGCGAAGGGAGCTCTGGGCGATTCCATCTGTGGGTGGATCTGCAAAGGCTGCATGCCACACACCTGTGTGGGACTGCCCGGGAGATAAGGCCCACAGCAGAATGGCCCAACGGCCACCTGTGCTGCCAAACAGGTGCACAGCCCAGCCAATTAAACTATAAGACAAACACAGGCCTGAGGGAACAAATTAGCAGGCAATGCAAACATCAGAGGGAAGACAAAAAGTGGCAGTAAGCACTCACAGTGTAGAACAACACTTTGTTAGCAAGAGTTTCAGGTCTGCACACAGTTGGAGATGCTATTACAATCAAAACAAATCAGCAAATCATAACTAAATTAATCCTAATTGTGTTTTAGAGTTTTTGTAGCACAGAACAGTTTTAAAGTAGAGTCATATTTAACAGCTATGCATCTAAATGGTACCAGGTCATCAACTCATTATAAAGTGGAAGTAAGGAGACGGAGGTTGGACACACTGCTTCCAACTGTTAGATAGGTCAAAAACATTATTCAAGTAAGCTTTTACCCCAGGATCAATGGGAAGGTCTCATTAAGTCAGTGTGGGATTACATGAAAAGCCGAAGGCAACTGAGACAATTACTGACAAAAAAAGGGATCATAAATGGAGATATTTAGAAGAAGAGACCCGCAGAGCACAGTTAAAATCTAAGTTTAACTACTGGTTGATAACTTAGTTTTGAAGGGAAAAAAGACATCTAAATGTTTGGGATTCATAATCTATTTACAGGGTTAGACTGGAAGTAAACAAAAATTGGGATATTATCTTGAAATATTTTCACACAGTTTCATTTTTATATCAGTTGTTAAACAATATGCTCATTTTAACTTTATGACACTGAATTCTTATTGTCTAGTAAACTTTGATTATGCATCATTTCAGAAGAAACAGAAGAATGTTTGAGATGATAATTATATTTAATGTGTTGAAGAAAAACTAAAGTTAAATATTACAATTATGCTTAGTTTTAAAAAAAGAAGTAGTACCACCCCCCCAAACCACCATTACCACAACCCTGAAGGATTTAATTCAACATTAAGGTACTGCCACAGCAAGTATATGAAGACAGTGAATAAAGGTTACATTAACATAGCACAGTAAAACGCAGACTTTGTGTGTCATAATCCATAACAACAAAATACAAAATATTCTCATTAATTAACAGTAACCTTCTCTACGCTTATGGAGAGTAAGTCACTTTCCCCAGGAGAGAAATAAGCAGCATACAGATAACTAAATGACCTATGTGAGTCACCACCCACACAGTCCCTATCTGCATACACACCCAAAGGTTGTTCTCTGACTGAACCTATATCTGCTTGCTTTAACTCTTTGCTAAATACTTAAAGAGGTAAAGTGGTGTATACACGTTTACAGGGCAACCGTGTCCAAAGCAACTATTCTGAATAGGAAACCCCCCTGTGAAAAAACAAAAACGCAATTCTCCAAATGATGCAAAAGATTCAATGCTTCAATTGGATTAAATGTAAAATGTTTACCTATCATAAACTATTAGGTAGGGTGTTATTCAAATGAACATATTGATGCTGGTTAAACCATAAAAAAAAAGAATTATTGTAACCTCATGAAATTAATTGGGCCGGGTCTTGCAGTTAGAAGGGTCTTATCTAAAGTAAAAGGCTAATAACTGAAATCCCTATAGCATCAGAGTGCCTGACTAACTATTAGTCCCAGTTGTTGCCATACCATTTGCCTCAGCTACACTCATTATCAGCCAGCAACAGGATTTAGGACAGACAAATTTTAAGCTAATGTTATAGATGCATGTAAACTGTGTTAAACGTTGCTTTTCAATATTTTATGGATCAAACATATGTTTTTACCCTAAACAAGTCATTGTCCAAGAAAATCATTTGTTTTTTCTCCTCTATAAACAAATTGGTATGTTTCTACAAGAGGTGTGTTATAGGGTCATCTACTGTGGTTGATGAAATCGGTTTGAACCACTGTTCTTTTGGCTTCTGAATGACACTGAGGAGAATATAAAACCTTCTAATTGTGCTCTTGACTCTTTCATCTAGATTAATGAAATACATTTTTATTACTGTTGGCGCTGCTTCCTTAACCTTTAATAACCTTTGTCTAAGCTCATGAACCACAGTGATTGCTTTTACACAGGCTTTTGTTAGGCCTCTTTATCAAAGAAAACACACCTTGATCTTTTGAATTTATTTTATTTTAGACCAATTTCCTTTTCATCCTGTATTTCCAAGGTTTTGGGAGACAAAACGTTTTTTAATCACCTTCACCATATTTAAAAAAAGGCAAATTATGAAAATGTTCAGTCTAGGTTTAGATCAGGACATAGAAGTAAGACTGCTTTATGAAAGAACAATATAACTGACTCTTAAAGTCATCTGGGGTTTCAGTTTTGTTGAACCACACAGCAGACTTTAACAAAGTGAATCATTATGTTCTCTCATTCCAACTGAAACCATAGGTCTGTATCTGTGGCACAGCATTAAAGTGTTTCATCTCTTATCTAAAAGATAGAACTTTCTCCTACACTAGCTGTGTTTCCAAACAAATGCAACATGAATATTAACCTTTAAATTTGTAGGAAAAAAGTGAAATAGACGTGTTACCATCCGTTAGAGCAAATTAAATAGGGGATACAAAGCATAATACAGTTATATGTTAACGTTACGCTTGGCTGTCACAAACAGGAAGTAGAATTAGCATGCTGGTGTAGACCAGCAATGGACCAAGGTTTTAATGAACATGTTATAATAAGGCAAGTTGTACTAACGTTATCATATCAGCTAGCATTAGCGATAGTAAATGCTATCTAGAGATGTCGAGAGAGAAACATTGTTGTGCTTGCATTCATAGTGCAAGCAGAGGAAACAGCTAATCAGCCATGTGAGATAAATGCTCAGTACGTCAGAGTGAGCTTGATAAACTTGTTTCCATCTGCTCTTTAGCGCATTCAATCTTTTCACAAAAGTCAAAAACCAGCTCAGCAAGTATAACAAAATTGTGTTAGTTAATTAGAATTTATCTGTTTCCATCAGGGTCTTCTGATGCAATTCTTCAAAATGTGCATAAATAAACATTGACTAAACAACATCTAATATTAATAATTTTACCTGCTCTTGTGATGCTCTGTTAGTTTAGTTCTACAAGGCTCAAGTCTTGATTCCCTTCTATTTTATCTCTATATGCTGCCAACTGGAGCTATTATAATACAGCACCTGTCATCCTTCCACTGCTATGGAGATGATTTACAGTAAAGGTTCAGTTACACTTGATGTATGGTCCGCACAGACCTGGACTGCTTTAATGCAGTTGAACAGTAGTTGTGATTGAGGTTTTGCTTTTAAATGAACAGAAGACCAAACGCAAACAAAATATAAATTTCTGAAGCTATAAAGGACAAACTTTAGTATGAGGATTAGCTTCAGCACGAGCAGCGTTAGGGCAAAAGGCCTTGACTGGGAGATTCCTATTTTATCATAAATGATCAAATGCAGACAATGGTAAAAGAAAAATCTGACCTAAAAGGCTGATTTAAAAACAAAGTTAAAAGTTGATTCCTAATTTTTCAAAGTTTCTTTTTTTTTAAGACTGTGTAAAAGTAATTAAACAGCTGTGATCTAATTATGCAGGTTTTAATCCCTTTTCAGTTGGTAGTCAGTGAATACAGAAATCAGCTTTCCAAAACTGGTTATAAATCTACTTTAAACAATCAAAAACATGTGCACATTTTCTGAGTTTATGAAGATTAGTACTGCCAGATGCTCCATAAAAAAGAATTACGCCATCAGTGAGGAGAATGGTTTGAAACAATCCAATATGAAGGAGAAGAAAATTAAGACAAACAAAAGAGCTGAAAATGATCTGGGAAGGAAAAAAAACCCTAATAGGAAAGTGCTTTCCTGAGAGAGAATATTATTAAATGAGTTTCACAGAAATGGATAGGGTATCTGCAGCTATAAGACATGTCTAATTTGCAGCAGCAGACTTGTTTAAGGATACCTCTTGTTCCTAATTCTTATGGGAGACAAGTTGCTGGAAGAAGAAAATGGTGTGAACATGACTGAGAGAGGAGAGAGGGATACGGCAAAGTGGCTGTAAAGTTAGATGGCTGGAATACAGAAACTGTGGTGTTTAAGCTAAATAAATAATACCTCGCAGCACTTCACAACGCTTTCACTGACCACTTTTAGAGAACTGGGATAGACACAATTCATTGTTACAGCAACAAATGGGGAGAAAAAAAGCACTCTTTTCTCCTTTGAGACTGGTAAGCTTGACCATTTTAATTGGGGTGAATGCTGCCAGTCAAACAGGAGGGGGAGAAAAGGCCTGCTGCACAAAGACGGAGGGTAAATTTATTAGCTTGAGTTATTTTGTGGGTCAAATATCAGTGCACTACAACCAATTTTAGTTTTACAAGGAAAACTCACGGCTAGCACTGTAGACATTTCACTGTTTAGAACTAGATGAAGAACAAAACATTTTTTTTTACCAAATCACAGGACAAAATAAAAAAAAATCTGCTCCCAGCCGGGGGACAAGATTTTTCTTTCCCCTCAAATTGTGTATTTCTTTAATAAAACGGCCTAAACAGAACAGTGTATTTAAAGAGTTAAAATACTCAGGTGCCAAAAATATTCTGAAATATAAAAAATTTCACAAAAATTGCAATTAAAAGAAAAGATAGCCGTCCGTGATTAAATCATCAGTTACCAACCTGACAGGGTTACTGGTGAGAGACACTCTGAGGGATTCCAAGCAATTGAGCAGCTTTTCGTCCACGATGCCAGAGCGCAGCTCATGGACATATTCCTGGGATGAAAGTGTACACTCGTGTTTGCTGTTTCGTAGACCACCCTATAAATAATAAAAAAAGAAGATTAAATTAGCAGTTTAAACTAGACATTTTTAACAATAGTAATAGCCACATAATAAAGTATGTGGTGATAAACTGTCAGATGCCATAACTTTATCCAAAGGACTGTCTTATCTTTGCAGAGTGGCTTACAGATGGTCCACCAACAAATGATCAACATGCCATTATATAATTATGCAGAAACTGTAATTTATTCTTCTTTGGTTCCCTTTAGAAATAAATAAAACCTTTAAGTGTATTTTTTATGTTTATGTGACAGACAGAAGAAGTGCATCGCTGTGAAATGACAAAAACTGACACACTTTTAAGATTAAAAACTAAATTCCCTGAATCCTCTCAGCACTTTTAATCACTGTACTTTTTCTTAACAGTGATACAGCCACCACCATGTCTCACCAGTCTGTTACTAAAAGTTTAATCTGTTCCCAGCCAACTGAAATATCTTCTACATGTTTGTCTTACATGAATGTCTCTACAACTGTATCCCTGACCTTCATGCTATGTTTTTTGGTCTTCATGAAGCTGTTAATGGTTCTGCTAATGCTTTCCTAAAACCTTGAGATCTAATCGGAACAGCTCCAACTTATAGATATTCATTTACACACGTTGACTATTTTCTAATTAGGTTACTATTTATTTTACTGGAACACTCAAGGGTAACAGAGTACAGGGAGCTTAATACAAATGCAAGATTTATATAAGTTATTTGGCTTTGTGAATTATTTTGGTGTGTCTCATGAAACACACTAATATTTTAATTTTCAGAAAAAAAAAAAAAAACTTCACAACTAATCGATCCACGGAGAAAGAAATTATAAATTGGATGAGCAGAAAGTGTCTGAAGCCTGTTTTGCATAACATATGACAACATTACTACATATGCTGACCATTTTCTCAGTTTTTTATGTGTAATCAACCAAGACTCTGATAATGGACTTAACCACCAGTGCAAAGACAGGGTCCACATGCAATGTACAGTAGTCTCACCTCCAAGTTTTTCGTTTAACTCCACAGGGACGTTTTTCTACACAGGTACTTATATAATGAAACCAGTTGTGGCATAATTTATACTTTAAACACAAAAACAAACTCACTGAGCGCACAAAGAAGCCCACTTTATAATTTAGATTGATAAATAGATCAACCCGAGTGTGTTGAATTAATCGTTGGACTAATATAACCTCTATATAACCTCAAGGCACTCAAACAGGCTTCCAAATGAAAAAGCTTTACCTGCCAATTTTTAACCTTTATGCACATCCATAAAATTCTCAGGCATTTGATAAATACTGGTTATATTGCTAAAACCATCTAGTTTTTCTTTTTTATTGTTAGGATGAAGCAAAGTCACAGAACTAAACAAAACACACGAGGGAACTGGCTGCTGGGATTCCATCACATCATCCTGAAACAGACTCCCTGGCATAAGAAACGTGGTTGTATTCATTCTTATATAGCTGGTTCCCCACAAAGCGAACTGCCCTAATACGCATTTTGGGAGGTAGTAAGCTAGCACATTTATCTGAAAGGAAAGAGACCTGCTGTTCTATTGCAATGCCACAATCAACATGAATGAACCATTTTTTTTGTGTGTGAGTGCATGAAAACCAGAGGGATTCTAACAGCAAGGCACCAATAATATGATATTTCTCATGCAAGCTAAGCCTGAGCTTTAACTAAATCATATCAAAAACACATTTCTTTAATATTGCCGATGTGGAATCTTGTTCTTTGAAATGACTTGTTCCAGAGTATGATATATTCTCACAATAAAACTTTTGCATGCAACTTAACAGCTTATTGTTGCGGCCATTTTTGTTTTTTATCAAGAGCTAAGATGAAAATCATGCGGAAACATACACAAGATATTAATTTCAGATTTCTTAATGAGTTTCTTTCAACTACAAACACATTTTTATATCATGTATATCAAAGACAAACATTATAGTGTTCATTTTTTTGTTGCTTTAAATATATAGCTAGGCTCTAAATACAAATACACTGCAAAAATTGACTTTTTTGGCTTGTAAATATTACTTTGTTTTTTATTTCAAAGTTACTGCAAATTGCCATGGAAGTGTCTTTACTTCAAAATGTGACCTTTTAGTCAATGTGTTACTTAGAATCTATTTGTAAATCTAAATCCATCAAAAGAAAAGTCAATGTAATTTATCTTACCAAGGGTATTAACAAAACAATTTAAGTGTACTTGTGTAATGGGACTAAACTTGGTGCTTTTTTTCCATTGTCTGACCACATTTAGGTCAAAAATAGTTTTTAGCACTGTTGCCTTGTGGCAAGAAAGTTCTGGGTTCAATACCTGGTTCAAGGGTCTTTCTGCATGTCCTATGCCTTGCATACATGGGTTCTGTCCGGGTACTGTAGCTTAGTTAGCTTCTCTAGATTCTCCTTCTGTGTGCATTTATGTCTCAATGAATTGCTGTGTAAAACTTAATACCAAAACAGACATACATCTTTTGTTGATAAGAGCAGTTTGATAGTAAAATTTACTTGAGTTTGTTTAAAATTAACTTAGATTTTACTAAGTGAAATTTACTTGGTAACTTTAAAAAGTTACCAAGCTTTTTCTAAGTAAATGGTACTCCAACTTTTTTTTTAGTATGGAGCAAATAAAGTTAAAAAATGTTAAATGTAAAGCAAACGAAAAAAAACAAACAAAAAAAAACATTAGCTGTACTTGTATTGCAGGGAAATAACTTCATACCTTGCATGATTTGTTACAACATTAGACTTGCACCAGCACAGCAGTAAAGATCATCTTTTTTTGTTTTACATTAAGACTAAATAACGCTGCCTGCACAAAATTGGAGAAAAAAGGAAACAAGCAGATGGAAGAGTAACATGCTGCAGCTTTTATTTCTATCCCCCGATTTACTCTACGTCCGGCTCAGATGTGCTGCTAATTTCTTCCGATTTACAATACATTCGCTCCGCTAAGATGTGACGCCAAGCACAGGAGTCCTGCAAGGAGCATGTGCAGATCTCACAATAAAAGCTAGTAATGAACACGAAAGTCAGACATAAACAACTCCTCCAATGGGTTCCATAAAGGTCACAACTTTTATTTTTTTGGCATCCAGATATTTTCTTGAGTAATATTCTACAATGAGGGATAACTTAAAGTGCAGATAAGCTATACTTGCTTCTTATTTTGGTGAATCTAATGTTAAATTGTTATGCTTTAATCATCTTTTGTTTTTTGTGTCTTGTTTTGCCAGTTTAGCTCCGAAAATTGATGTCCAGAGCAAGATGATAGCCCAACAGATCTGTTTGTACAAGCAGACAATGTTTTGATTATCTAGATTCTTAAATGAAAATTAGGGACTAAACATATGCAGGCAATTACTTTCATTAACTTTTATTGTACGAAATTTCTAAGTATTTAAAATGGATTTGTAAGTACAAATAACTTTTTTTTGAGTTTTTACAGTACTGGTGGCTCGTTTTTCAGACAGTAGGCTGACAGGAAAGGGGATATGAGAGAGGGGGAGAGACATGTGGGAAAGGACCTTAAGCCGGATTCGAACCCGGGTCGCCTGCATCGAGGACAATGGCCTCCGTACATGGGTCGTGCGCGCACTGCGCCAACGTTTAATATGCGGTTATCAATTGCATTTATTGATTTGCAAAATGAAAAAAAAAATGAGTTTTCTAAAAGTCATACAACATTGATTTAAGACTTGTCAAGATGCCAAAGCCTAGCAATGGTTTAGATAAATAATTGATGCTGTAGTGCAGCATGTGTTTACAAAGCTTTCATTTTATTATATTTTGAGGACTTTACCAAAACACATCACTTGAACCTTAAGTCAACAGAAAGGTCTACCTTTAAATTGGAATCAGGACCTTTAATTATGTTCATTACAAATTAAATTAAAGTTGAGGCAAAGATGTTTTAGAATGTTTTTAATGAATAAAGGTTTATATTTAAAAAGGATTAAATCAAATCTTTTCTTTTTATATTATTTATTACATATTTATTATTCTTAACCATGATGCTTCTCCCAAGAGTTTGTTTCTAAGACTTCACCAATTAAAGCAACCCATTTGATTGCACTAAAATAACAAAACTTTCAATTATAAGACAACAGAAAGATGTAAGTTGAAGAGCAAGCATTTTTAAACTTAGAGTTTATTCATGCATATAGCCTATTTGCATGTTTTGACCTTTTGTTCTGTTTTTTTTTTATTTTTTTTATTTTTTTTAACATACATCCACAGCAAAGGATGGTTGGATACATTTATATACAAATACATTTATCTTCCATCTTCTCAGTAGTTCCGAGCAAACGTACCACATTGTCCAGAAAAGCTTGAGCTCTGGTTTCACCACATGATCTGACCTCTGGAAACCAAAGACGTTGGCCATAAACTGCTTTTTCATGCTCTGAGCTCAAATCAATGGAATCCATTGGGATGATATCAACATTACAACCCTATACTGGCAGCAGAGAAACAATCTGAGGAGCAGGAGAGGAAGCGGACTAGTCACAGGCTGGCCTCGAAGTAATAAAGTTGGTCTCTGACTGGTTCAGAAAGAATGGGTTAAAAAAAAACAACCTGCAGAAAAACTACAAGCCTAAATCAAGTAAAAGTCTGTGAGAAGTTAATGGTGTGTGTTTTACTATCTGCAAAAGTAAAAGAATGAAGGACAAGAAAACCTCAGAAAAGAAAGGAAAAAAAACAGAAAGAAACTTTGGGAATAAAGGCTAGGACAAAGGCCATCAGAAGACTCGGTAACCTCAACAGCAGAGGAAAGACTTGAGCCTCATCTCCTGCTGCTTATTGAATCCCCTGTTTGTCGATAACAGTATTTCCTGCCAAAGAAAATAGTGTTGGGAGCAATTACTTCAGCGAGCCTGTCAATTTCATTTTACAGGGTTAGGGGGTGCATCGTGGATTCTTCCTTCCCCACATCCACCGCCGCCTCCCCCTTCTCTATACACCATGGGAATGACAGAGTGTCTTGCAATCTATCGAGGAAGGAACAGGGGGACAATGCCAAATCGGCTGCACCTCAACATGTCATCTTCACCTGTAATGAGCCTGTAACAAGCTGGCATCTTCCTCAGTGCCCATATGCTGCCCACTCAGGCAGACTGATAGATACATTATTCAGGTTCTTTGTCAGCTTAGTGGAAAACCAAAATAAACAGTAATATGTCTGGGCCAGGCGCTCTTTCAGAGATACAGCAACCTCCAGGTATGACATGTTAGTTTTTATCCGGAATGGTTCCCTCACTTTCTTCTGCTGACAATTTTTAAAATGTGGTTTTTGTAGCACTGTTTTACATACTTTTTGGAGAACTTGTTGCAATCCTGCAGAAAGTAGCAGATAACTGCAAAGTTGAGGCTCTAATATTTGTTGAAATAACAACATTAGTTTGTTTAATCACTTATCCAAAGATCACAACTGAAAACCTATCATGGCATGGATATCCAACTAAACTGAAGGTATTTATCAGAGAAACAGGCAACCCTAAGACACCTGGTAGCCCAATCGTAAGCAGAGATCTACAAGAACCTCTGCTTACGATAAACAACAACGAAAGAGTCTTTAATTTCAAAAATTTGACGTTAATGTTAGAGTAACAACAAGAAAAAGATGGTTTTCATTTAGAACTGGTGCTAGTTGAAGAATTAAAAAAGTCAATTTAACAGTGCTTATGCCATAAGCCAAGTAACATATAGAGCAAGCAGGTGGTCTGAAAAACTGAAAAACTTATTGACTCAAAAAGAGAACAATGGATTTAGGACTAAACACTTTGAATAAAACTTAAGTATAAAACAGATTACTGTGAAACAGAGTGGTGTGAGCACCATGATATGGGGACGTTTTTTCTTTAGCAGAAACAGAGAAGCTCTTCAGACCCTACAATGAGTCAGAGCTACAAAAGGAAAGTTTTGATCAAAGCATATTTGTGTGTTAAAATGTCAAAGACAAAGATTTGAGTATTGTTGGGAAGAATTGATGTTCACAGATGTGCTCGATTTGATTTGAATTAGGTTAGTTTGCGTCAAAGAAAGGACGGAAATCATAGTTTTTAGATTTGTCAAACCTTTGTGTTGGTGAATTAAAAAACATCCCAATATGCTGATTTGTGTGATTATGACTCGATGAATAATGAAAAAAAACAAAGTGGATTTGAGTGCAAACAGATTTTTCACTTCTTAGATCATTTAAGGATGAAAAAAGTTTTAACCTACTTAGTAATTCTTTCCTTTTGATAATGATAGATTGAAGAAGTGAAGCGCTGTAGACTGAATCAAGTCTAAAAATCAAAATCAAAACAAGTGTTCAGTTGCTACAAGACTAAGAAATTCAAAAGGAAAAAAGTTTTATATTACAGGAGAAAGATGATTATCGGTTCTTTGAGTTTAATTAATGAAAATTACAAGAGCACCCACAGCTGGGAGTAAAAAGAATAAAGATAGAATCGAAGTAATTACAGCATATCAAGCGACACGATGATCATGTTACAACTTAATTTCCTGTTCATTAGCAACCGATGGATAAGGTGATAGCAAATGTAGCAGAATGGATGAAAGAGATGAGACAGGTAGAGCGGTGTGTCACACACTTCGCTCTTTAAAGGTATGAGGAAAGTAGTCAAAATGATCAAATTATGAAGGAAGATTTACAGACAATCCAGATGAGACCTAAGTTAGACGCTGTAAAACTGAGTATTCCTGCGTTTAACACAATCTATAGTCTGTCGTTTGAGCGTGACAGCACTGACGGTAAAGGTCAGCGGGAACATGGATCAGTTGAGATGCTGCTTGGCTGGACAATGAGTTTTGCTAAGCCCCCCTTAAAGGACAGAGTTCTGCTGCTGGCAGATAAGACATTTCATCTAGCCACCAGGCTGCGGGGCTCCCTACACAGTGGGGGATTTCCCAGCAGACCATGTGGCAGAGCATTTCATCTCTGTCTATCATCATCCATCTACAATTCAGTCTTTTTACTTCTTTCTTAATTTTTTTTCTCCTTTCTGTCTCTCGCTCTATCCATGGTATGGTCTTTTTAAACCTTGGCTGACAGCTACAAAGAAATATGCGTTTATCTGCTTACACCAGGGGCTTTCTTTTTCTCCATTTTTTTCCCTATTTACTTTCTTTTCCATCTTCTGATTCTTTTTTGTGAGAAAGCAGAATCAATAGCCAGTGCTATTCTTCTACGTCTAAGCAACCAGAAGTTGCAGGCATCAGGGACAATTAGTCCTCCAACACGAAATAAACACGCTGATACCATCATAGCTTGTGCCTCGACAACTTCACTGCAAAACAGCATCAAACTAAAGAGCGAACAAAATGATATCAAAAAGGCATTTGGCTGGGTAAAATAAATACAGCAGAGTTATTGGTAAAAACAAAACAGAACAAAAAGCTCAGCAATTGTCAAGGCATTATAGTATCTGTTTCTGTATCCTGATACCAATAGTTAAGAAAGCAAGGATAAAGTGACAACATCTGCATTAAGACAATCCCAATAGTTTGTAAGGGCTATACAATAATTCAACATTGCCCACATGTCATAGGAGACTGCACGTGTGAAAGGTCAAAAAAAGTAAAAATCTGTAACAAAAAACACTATGCTAGAGATAACTGGTCAAAACAACAAAGGTTTCATATACAGATGAAGAAAACCCAAGAAGTCTTTACAAAAAGAAACCAAAAAAAAAAAAAAAAACAAAAAAAACTTTTTTGTTGGGAATTTATATATCATGTAGCACTGGAGAAAAGGCAGCCTTGATGCTCAAATGGCTTGGCATATGATTGCAGATTAACACATTCTTAAGCTACATCAGCTCAGAGCGTATGTTGACAAGCTAAGCAAAGGAGAGGCTGGATTACATATATAGAAAGACACTGCTGCTCAACGTTTCCTTATCTGTTTTTCAACAAACCAAATTACTATGTTATTGTTGTTATGTGGTCCTAAGTTATTTGTTTAAGTAGTAATGTTAAAAAATAGTTAACCGTTTTTTTTTCTACAACATGGGATCAAAGGCTGAGTGTAAAACAGAGCAGCCTAATGTTAAAACATAATAGATATTTAAAAATTAGCGAAGGGTTTAATAAAATCAACAAAGTCAGCTGTAAATTTGAGATATCTCCTGTCATACGTTCGAAGTATCTCTATAGTTGTCTGCAATCCGAAAGCTAATAGTGGTTGACCTGCAGTTAGCACAGATTTTAGCTTGATTTTAGACACCCCTTATGAGCTGGACTCAAGTTCAATCCATGGACAGCATACAGCTCAGTCTCACTGGCCTTTTCACCAAAATGTGAACTTGGTGAGATTGAAGCATCAGGCAATGTCAGAAAAAAAACAGAGTGTTGACATTCAGTGTCATCATCTGTACACTGGAGAGAAGAAAAACATTTTTACAGAAGTGCTCATAACTCTCTAGTATCAGAACTGCAGGGGTCAAAAGAAAGCCATCATCAAAGATATATTATTCAAATCAACAGGAGGTGGTGGGTGAAAAAAGACCTAAAACAAAACAACAAAATAAAAACAATTAATTTCTCTGTGGGATCAATATAGTATTTTTAAAGTGAATTGAATTAGATAGATGTCTACAGGTAGAAAAGGAAATAGATTAACAGCACTTGATCAATATAAAGTATTGTACAAATATTACCTATACGTCTTTGTGATTTATTAACTGATCAACCTGGATTCAATTATAAGTGTTAATTAACTTTAATTCTGACTTATACTAAGTTCCTGTTTTCCGCCACCATGCAGTGGAGTGCTATAATCTCCTAACTTTTCACCAAGTTAAGTCTTGATGTCTAAGTACAATATCTGTATGCTAAGCAGGAAATCACAGCATGTCACGCTACTGCTCTGTTTGCTGTGTTTAACAAACCTGCTTGCGGCCATGGAAATGAATCTGCTTTGGGTGTTTTAACTTAAATCCTTATATCTCAAACCACACAGGTCAGAATTTTGGCCTTGCTCTATCGATTCTCTTATGTTGTGCTGCAGCGAAATACACGTCCCAAAGCCAAACACAGAACACTACCGTTTGTATGTACGGCACCTACATATGTAGAGGTTCATGTCAGGGTTGAAAAATGCCCCACATTTTTACTTTAGCTGTTTTCCAGGAAAACATACTTCATTAGCATATTATATATTAAATTTAAAATCCCTAACAGCAGGCCTCATTAATGACCGACAAGTGGGAGTATAGTAGAAGCTTCACACAAAACTTTTCTGAATTGTGTGTCTCTGTGTGCATGAACTCAAGTGTATATGTCTACATTTCTTAAAATGGTTCTTAACACCCAGTGCACACACACACACACACACACACACACACACACACACACACACATGTTTTGCTCAGGTACTGTTTGTATGTTGTGCAGAATATTCCCTAAAGTACCTCTCCCTGTGGTTTGCAGGACTCATGTATGCACTGAATTTCAATGACACTTCTATAAAGATAGGAGCAGATGTCAGCAAGTTTACTGAAAGGCAGGTAGAAGAGAGTCAGAAAAGTTGAGTTGATAAGCTGACTACAAACTAGCTACAGAAAAAAAGTATTCAGTTATGCATCTATTTGCATAAATCTAATAAGGAAAACAGATTTTCTTTCCGTCCATAGAACAGAAAAGAGTGTACAACATTTTACTGAGGAATTAGACCTCATTGTTATATGAATCATTCTTTAAGGGGAAATCGCAAACTAACATCCCAAAGATAAGACCTTTCTCACCGATTTCCACAGTCAAATCTTGAAAAAAGGCTCCATAAAGTACAGTAGAAGTATAAGAAACATCCATCAGGGTGGTATAAATAGTCAAATGAAATAAATAATAATAAAAAAAACACTAATTAGCCCATCAGCAAACATCATATTTCACAAAGACTGATGTTTTCAACTCATTATTATAATGATTTTCTGCTTACAGCTAATGTAAACATGACATTTAATGTTAGAATATTAGGTCGAACTAATTAAAAAAACATTTTAATAAAGTGATGTGGGCTTAATGACATTTATGTTTAATACCTGTTATAAGTAGTTTTTTAAAAAAGGTGTATTTAACAAACAAGCTTCATTGAAACACGTTCTAATTTAGTGTACATGACTGTTGTTACATTTGCTCAGTTTTATAAAGTGACAGAACAATGATGGGAAAAATAAAAAGTTTTGATGAGGCTTTTTGACACATCTGTCTCTCTCTCTCTCTCTCTCTCTCTCTCTCTCTCTCTCTCTCTCTCTCTCTCTCTCTCTCTCTCTCTCTCTCTCTCTCCTATCTCTCTCTCTCTCTCTCTCTCTCTCTCCTATCTCTCTCTCCCTTTCTCTTTCTTTTCCTGAGTCTGTGATGTGATACAAGAGTTTAGCAAGTGAGCTGTTAGGAAGTTAAAGTCACACAGGATTTAATTTAGGTTTTCACAGAGGTGTGCAGCATTGATTGCTCTGTGAAGGCCTCTCTCTCTGTGTTTCATGCTCAGGGAGCCTGAGTAGCAAGCCAAAAACTGTAACAACTGAGAAATTTATGGAAAAGACCAAGAAAAAGACTGAATGCACACAAAAAATCTCTATTGATTGTGATTTTTAGGTCTGTACTGTTCTATGTGGTTATGTCCTTCCATAGTTCTATATAAGCAACAAAACCTAATGAATCACACATAGGACACTAGATTTATAACAAGATTTTTGAAAGTAATTAGCATAGAAGTTGAGCAGCAGCTCTACTTCCACAGGTATCACACATATTTAACATAGTAGTTTATAATGCAAACATGTACAACATGTGCAAACCTAACATGAACAGAAACAAAGGAATTAAGTCAAGGAAGCTTTAGTTCCTCAATCCATTTCCAATATTATGAAACCTTTGCGTTTTGGTGTCACTCAAACTCAAGGTGTCACAAGTTAAAAATGACACAAACAGTTATTGCATATTTCAGTGATGTAAACTACCTTTTAATAAACAAAACTATTTTTTTTTTTTGTAAAACTAATTTCCAAGTCTTAACTTTGCAGACTATGGTCTTGATGCAGCTATTGCTCAAACTGGGCTGTGAAATTGAATAGCAAGAAATGTTTTCAAAGAAGTGAAGCTTTTTCATATCAAAGTTTAAAATCCTCATCATCTTTGACGTTACAAGTGTTAGATATTGAACAAAAACATTTTATTTTTTAACCACGGCTCTTTAACTATGACACCGCTTTAAAAATAGGTAGATATTGAGTTTTTTTTCTCAATAAAGAATTTCAGAGGGCATCCATCTCCTCTTTCACACTTCTAAATTGAACTACGAGATATGTCTGTAAACAGAAAAAAACTATTTCTTAACAGTAAAATGTTTCAAATGAAACTAAAAACTGCAAACTAACCTTTCTAAAACAGTCCCAGTTGCTTCCATTATGTTACTTGCAATCAGAAAACAGTATAAGCTTGTGAAAATATCTATCAATTATTAAAAATATAAAATAACTGTTAAATTCAGTGCTGCATTCTCAAAATACTTGAACAAGGTTTTCAATATACATTTTCACTGAAACACATTAATAGGTGAAAGTAATGTTACTTATTTGCATAGCATTAACCCATAGAATAGCAAACATTTTATCAAGATGCTTAAGAGATAGAAGTCATAGGGAAGTGTTTTTCCTCAACCTATAATGATTAATGTCTGGGCTTTAGATCTTTATTTTGAGGGGAAAAAATATTTTTGAAGAAGCTCGGTAAAATATTTAACATATTGTATCTTTTTAGCAGATAATTAAAGATGTATACGGAGCATCACCAAAGACTGTAAACATCAGTCTGGGAGGGAGACTTAAAGCACCTTCAGCAAGCTGTAGCACTTTAGTGCATGTAGGGAAGGCTGGTGCAAAACATTATACTGTAAGACTAGTTCCACAGACTAGTGGCTGCATCCTATTATAGGGTCTGAACCTTAACAAATACAGGTGGAAGGACAACTTTATGCATAGACATGAGCACATCTGGCTGCATTAGAATAGTTATAAAAGAAAAAATTGCATTTCAGTTTTTACACAGCCATAGGTTGATGGATGATCCAGCAAAATAGGCAGAAGCTAAACAAATCTGCTTTTATTTTTTGAACAGAAACTTATGAGGGACTCACTGGTCAGAATAATCCCATTGTCTCTTTAATGTTAACAGTTTTTTGTTTTTTTTGGTTGAGAACAACAAAGAGTTTTTGATGCAATAACCACAAGCCTCATGGAAGGCAAACAATTTTAACCCAGCAATCAGTGCTAAAATCCAAATGCTCCATCAATTCTGTGTGTGTGCATTTATCAAAATAACAGCACCAAACCCAAATTCATTATTTCATCTTCTTTCAGTACCATTACACCTTAACAAAAAAACAACATCTTTAAAATCAGCTGCTTTCTATTTTAGAAACAGAACAAACAAAAAGCCAACTGGCTTGATCATCCTCTTTTTGATACAGCTGCTTTTACAGAACCAAACAACATCATGATTGTTTATCACTGGCTCGTCACTTTTTTGCCCTCAAACAACAAGAAAAGGCTCATTTCTTTCTCTGTCTGTTGCATTCTCTGACATTGACAGTTCTTTCTATTTGTCGCCTAACTCCACAAGGTCAGAACAATATATCACCCACATAATGCAACCGACAAATCTCAAATCCATGAGTTAGACATGGATGGGGGGAGTAGAAAACACTGCAGACCCGTTTCAGCTTTGGTATTGCTTTGGCCTCCTTTTCACCACTTGCTGCTAGCCTTTTGTTAAACTCTGTGTGCCACCATGTAAGGTAAATAAAGCTCAGCTGGTCTGGCCTCACAGCAATGCTTCTGACATACTAGAGGTGAACCAGGATTTGCCCAAGACTTGTGTTCCTTTATCTTTAACTATACATAATGTATAGTTAAAATGTTTTCTTTGTTTCTTTTTTGTTATAAATGTGTGTAAAATAAACAATTTAAATGTAAATGTATCCAAAGAAACCAGTTTGATAGTTTTTTAATGGTAAGGTCGATGAAAACATGCTTCCAGAATGTAAACTTGAAGTTACTGCAAACACAGCTAAGCTAGTACTGTAAAAATAATGACAAAATGATAACATGGTGGACATTTTAAACTCGTTTTAGCAACTTATATTAGTAATTAAGCTAAACTAGTACTGGAAGCATGAAAAATGATGATGGCTCTGTACATACTGTATATCATACAGTTTAAAAACTAACTTAGATTTTCAAAAGAAATCAAAGATTTTCCATTAGACTCAAAAGTTATTATTATTCTAACATTTTATTCTAACCATCCTAATATCTGCTAAAAGGTTTGTTCTCTCTACTTTTCAGGCTTGCTGGACGACAATAGTTTCCAATGTTGAAGAAAACCACTTAAAAAGAAAAAAGTTCTTTTATGCCTGTGTTTCCATACGTAGTGGAGGTTTTACAGTACATATGCTGTCCTACCTGATTAGACCAGGATTGGATGTTTAATTCTTTTAGGCAGCTATTAGGGTTCAGTAAATGTTGCCAGTTCAATCTTAAATCACATACTCCTGAAACCTCATCCTCTGTTATCAGCAAAACACAACAGAACCAACAAACCGCCGTTTCGATTATCATCTGTTTCATCCTGAGGACAAAGTGCAATAAATAAGAGGCAGGATGATTGAGGACAAAAGCTGGGCTCAGGTAAAATAGATTTGGCAGAGACATTGATGATGTCCAGTCCCTACACAGGTTCTGTGGGCAGCAAATGATGGAGGGGACAAGCATGATTTATGACAGACCTGGGAGAGTGGTGATGGGCTTTGCCAGAAAGAGAAGAATAGGAGGTGTGCATGTTTGTTTGTAGTAGTGTGCATGTTTATATGTGTAGGACTGACGTAGGACTGAGTGGCAATAAATGGAGTTCATACAATCTTAACATTTTTTTTTTCAAATTTACAGAAAAATCCTAACCCACTGTAGGAAAAAAAGTAAATAAAATCGGAATCATAAGAGAAAAGTGGCATATATAAGATTCAGTAATTATTTACAGAGCAGTCAGCTTTGATCTCATCATGTCTGCGTTGGGGTTGTCTTTTATAACCACAGATACATTTTCACTCCTCTTCTGTAGCAAGATAAATAGGATTTTAAATTGTATGTTGCTAGTTCATCAGCAAAAAAATATGGTCTATGAAATATCTTCCATGAAAAACCAGCATTTGGAGATTATCTTCCCATCTCACACACGGTATGTCTAACATAGAAGGGCGAGAAAGGTGAGCTGTTAGGAAATAATGTGGATATGTGCAAAGGAGGCAGAAACTTCAGGAAAAAAAACTTTTTGAAGAGTTGGCTAAAAGTTTATATTCACCTAGGAGTCAATAGCCCAGCGGTATGTCTGGTCTGGAATCAATAAGTAACCTTCACACTGTACAAAAACTTCAATGGAAGCTAGTGACAGTTTCTATAAGTGTATGTGGTGCATGGCAAAGGTAGCCAGACCAATCAAATGTTTCACATTTTTCAAAGATGAAATCTCAAGCATTAATGCAGATTTATAAGGTTTTATTTGGTAAACCAACAAAAAGTTGCACTCTTTTACTAATAAAAATAACAGAAAAAATGTGTGAAGAATTTTTCTGTCACTTGAAGTCCAAACTTTGCTGTACAACCTTTGGATGCTGTTAATACGAAGCTTTTGATGTATGTCTTTGCCAGATTTACAAATTTAGACTAAAATTTTAAATAATTGTAGGTTGGTGATACATATATTATTATATCTATCCATCTATAGATTCCGATATATACTAAACACACTATATATATAGTGTGTTTTTGGCTGTATTTCACTTAAATATCTTTATTCATATCTTTCCAGTGTTATAATCATTCTTCTAAAAACAAGAAAGACCGCTTATTTCTTTACAATTCAACATTTTAGCAACTTTGTGTTATGCTTATCACTTAAAATTCTAAAATAATTTATGATAAGTTTTATTTGCACCATGAAAGGATTTGAAAAAGTTAAAGGTATATGGAACCGTTGCAGAGCAAAGTTTACATAAAGTTCTACATGTTTCACAAATAATTTCAAAATTAATTCAACAACCTCTGACTTGCCTAACAAAATCAGCTCCGTTTATTCTCATTTTAAAACAATCAGTGTGACTCACTCTAAGGCCAGAACCCATTCAAGGGCTGTAGAGAAACCTATTCATCAACACTTCTGTGTCCAGGCTCTGTCTAATAATAGATGGGAAGATCTTTAACAGTCCATAAATAAAGGCTGCAAACTCGAGAAAAAAGCACTTACATCAGCAGAGCAACAGCTAAACGAACTCTCTCCTAGGTTGGGCTTCACTACTTCAACAAAGCAAGATTAATTTGACTGCTGAATTGAGGCCAGTGTCCGAGCCATGGCAAGCTGCCTAACTGATGGCGAGGTGCTGCATGGCTTCATTGCACAAGGATCATTGGTAAATGTCAAAGGTGCAGAATTGCATGTAAGTGGCTTAAGTAAGAGCAACATGTAATTCTTTACCTGGCGGAGAATATATTGAACCTCTTTCACAAACCAGACACAATTAATGGAAAAATAAATGACCAGTCAGTGCCAGAGCAGAGCAAAAAATAACATCTGCATCTCCAAATATATTCCAGGAGATAATATAAAATAAATAACGGGGTTTAATAAGTACAAGGACAATCACAGCTCTGCTTTTATGCACAGGGGCAGTTTAGATAGTAAAAAGAGGAATGATATTACTAGTAAGTGAATCCAATAGGAAGAGATTAATTAAAGAGATACTGGGAATACAATATCTGTGAACTGTATCAATAATATCATTAACAATGGGAGAGGAGTATCATTCAGCACAATCAAAGGGAGACATACAAGGAACAAAATGAGTGACCTTGGGTGAATTAATTAAATCCATCACATGTGCAAAAAATGAAATGAAAAATGCACCCAGTGTGTTTGAGCTCTGAACTGGGAAGGTTGGTCAGAAGGACTGTAATGAGAGAAAGACTTATTAAATTAACACTTTTTTGGGGCCCTCACACATTCAGGGCAGTAATGAGAGCATGGCCACAGAAGACATTGGTCTGCCTTCCATTGACTAGTAAAAGCTAGCCTGACTGCCGTACATTTCTAGTAATTCAGCCACATACAACCTGTTTCAATTAAACATACTTCTGTTTGTATACAGATGTTGGATTTATTCTGCTTTGATATTAACTCCAGGCTGCAGGGAAGAAAAACATCGAAAAAGTCCTGAGCAGAAGTAACACAGATAAAGAAGTTGGTGTAATATTTTTTAATTAAACAACAAAAACAGGTGTTGCTTCTTCTATGTTTTTATTTACATAAAACATTTTTACACATTTTTACATTATTGTCAAATTAGGCATAGGTTATGCAACGTTGTTAATAGTTAGAATTGATCAAAAACCAAAATTTGCATCATACTTTTAAATGTTGGAGGCTTGAATGGGAAGTGTCATATTTATTCACCGACATTTCATATTGAACATGTCTGAGAGAAGAAATTGATTAACAGCCTTCATTGTATTTACAAAGGGTTGTATCTAAAGGAAAAGTTCAGTTGTTCATAATGCTCAAAAACCCAAATGTGAGTATTGATTATTAAAGTTTTTTACCTTTAAATATAATCTTATCTATTCTTACAAGTTGTTTTTCCTAAGACACACAAGTAGGCTAAAGCAAAAATACCGAACAAAAAATCCACGAAGCTTAGAGTTTAAAGGAGCTTAGTGTGCAGAATGGTAAATCTGTTTTTTTTTTATTTTAACAAACTGATGTTGCTGGTAATAGTCAGGACACATTTTAAAGAAAACAGTCCATGAATGACCAGAAAAATTCCCACAGAAATCAGAACTTGTGTTTCTTGTAAATAAAGGAAAAGTATAGCACCCTACTTTCAGCCAGCTGACCACCAGTGCACAGCCATGGGACATGAATTAAGGGACTCTAAATTGTAGATTAGCTACAGCTGTTAAATTGCAAAAGGAAAATTTTGCTCAGGCAGCAGGCTAACAGTGCAGCGACAGCTTAAGGAGGCCTGAGGTGTTACAGCTGTATGATGATAACCTCACCTTTGACATCATCAAAAGGTAATTGAAACAGTACAAACTAATTGAAAAACTGTACATCTTCCTAAAGCTGTAACAGATTCATGCCCAGATATAATGAAATTTAATCTCAGGATTAAAACACAATCTCTCACCACTGCAAAGGCTTAAACATTTGAACTCTTGTGCCTCAACATGTTCAAGTTAACACAGTGAAAACATTTAACCCAGTATCACACAGTCAGTGTACTCTGTGTCAAAAGTTGAATTTTCCAGACATTAAGAACCTGTTCCTTTTAAGCAGAGGCAATCAAACAGCTGGCTTCTTCTTTGCCCACACACACAAACACACTCATACACCCATAACCATCATTGACAGGTGTGACCTTTCAGCTATGCTGGTAGCAGCAGCCACTCTCGCCCCAAGACAGTAGGCCTGGATTAGTCACTCTCTCTGAGGATTGTGGCGCCCTGCATGAATGCGCATGTGAGGCCCAAACTCTCTCCAGCATTGCCGAGGGGCCTGCTATGAAAAATAGAACACCTAATGCCAGGAGATAGAGACATTCATCAAAGACCAGGGCCCCCGCTTGCCTGCTTTGTGCGCCGCCTCCCCTCCCTATTCTCTATTCAGTACCAAGACGCTGAAGCCACTCACTTATTTCAGTCATAAAAGAAGGATGGGAAGTTTTATTATTATTGCTTTGTGAATGTTTATTGTTTCTAGCCATTTTCCATAAAAAAAACATTCTTTCTATCATATGTTTTTGCAACCATTTACATGCTTCAAGTGATCTTTCTTGTTTAGAGCAAGATAAGAATATCAGAGTGTCATGAGCCATCAGCAGACAGATAAGTATGAAACTACTTCAACACTCGATTCTGCATATTTAACACAGCAGGTTGGCCTCTGAATGACAATTGCCAGAAGCCTGTATCCAATATCAAGAGGCCAAATATAACCAAATAAATGGTAGCCATGCCAACTAATACTAAGCAGATCATGCAGTTAACATTAGCAGCGAACTGCTCAACCCAGGGGTCCAGCTCGGTTATGACATCTCTTTACTCAATTCCTAAAATCCTCTGGCACATCAATGAGGAATACTGTTGATGATGATGCTTCTTAAAATTTCTCTAAAAATGTGAATATTATATAAGACGATACAAAGCAAATAAAGGTTAAATGTTTGCTTTGCTCTACACGATTATGATCAGGAAGGTTAGCCACAAAGGTTCATTGGGAAACAAACAGGGTGCTGTATCGAAGCATATTTTATAGAAAATTTAGTGGAAGGAAAAAAATCTGGTAAACAAAAGGGTCTAAAAACTGATAAAGCTTATTCAGGAAACTAACTGGAGTTGGTGCTGGAAGAGCCAAAACACAGTGTTGTATCCAGGACACAGTAAAGGGTTTCCAGTTATGATAGTTCATCTATATATTGTTCATTTAGCCATAGGATTTAGCAATTTCCAGCCTACACATAATTCTTTAAGAAAAAAAAGCAGAACTGTACAATATTAAAGTTTTTCTGGGAAACCAAATGTTGGGTTTTCATTTGCTGTAGACAATAGTCATCTAAACGAACAGCAAATCAATGGCTGTAATCCACAAGTTTCTCTTTTTAAATTAAATTGCTAAAGTAAAGCAACTTTTTTATGAAACACTTACCTACTGAAATTAACTCAATGATGTCCGAGTTAATTTCTCACTCAAACATTAAGGACCACATAGCAAGAGAGAATAGACTATTCTGCTTTGCATTAAGACAAAAATATTGATATTAACCTGAATGCACACAACTCAAATATACAGTTCAAAAAGAGGGATTAAACTCAGGAATTACAGCATCCAAATCTCTTATGACGTTTCTTTTTCTTTTTTGCAGTGTTTATATTGTTTCAAAGGGATCTGTGGACATGGCCTTCCTTTTATGAGTGAGTGTGATTTTCCCTCACACAGGCTCCTCTATGTAGCAAACCAGCTACAGCAGACCATGCCAAGGGCCTGCCAGCAGGATTCAGAGGCACACAGCAAGCCCCAGCACGCAACTCCAGGTGCTTCGCGGGGTTACTGCCTTCCTTTAAGCTTTCATCTAGCTTTCTATACCTGTCTAACTCATCCCCCAAGTCTTCCAACAATATTTTAAGACTAGGGCCTCTATTTCAATAACGAAAAGAAAGGAATACCTCTGTAGTTAAATTTCATGATTCAATCCAGGGTAGGTTTTTTCGAACACATTGTTCTTTATTTCAAAGTATTCAGGTGCAGTTTTAGTAAATACGAGTACACCCACTGCAAATGATGTTTCATGTACCCCAATGTGTCCGTTTGCTCAACTGACTGAACATTGCATCAGGCATGCAGAATGTGTTTGCCTATGTGCCTATTGTGTGCTCCTGTGTGTGCTCTCTGTCAGTGCCAAGGGGCTCTCAGACGTGGGGGGGTTTAACACTCCTCAAGAATAGGATTTAGCAACACACAGGCGGCCCTGGCAGTCCAGCTTCAAAGCAGAGGCAGGAGGAAATCCCTTATGTACATGTATATTGCTTTCACCATCTGTGTGTGTGTGTGTGTGTGTTTCATGTACATTTAGTCAGGGATAAACGAATTGTCTTTTTATAGAGGCTTCATAAAATAGAAACTTACTGCATGGCATGATAAAGAAAAACTTGATAAACAAGTACTTTTATAAGAAGGAAATATGGAAGTTTTTTTTAAAAACAAAAAAAAAAAAACGAAGGTGAGGTAATTTATATCATAATAGGTTCAGTTAAAACAAAAATATAGCAATGTAAGGATTCCTTCACTATCATAAAACTGGAGATTTACTGATCAATTATTAAGATTGGAATCAGCTCATTTTGCTTTGATTAGTTTAAGAACATCATCAAGACTGACGAAGAAATAAACTCACTTCTATTTTTGGTGGTAAAATATTTAGAAAAAGGTTAAAGATGCATGTTGTGATTATGAATGATAATAAATTTACAAGCTTCTTTCTGGTTTGTTACTAAATCACATCTATTACCAAAACAGCAGCATATTGCATTTCTCTTACAAAGAAACAACAGACAGAATAAAAAAAGAGAAAAGTAAAAACAAACATGGAATCAGCAAATCAGACCTCAAAGAACACAAACATAAAAAGCACAGATTCACTGTTTTTTTCTTACGAAAATGTGAATTAATTCTGACGAAATTTGTGTTTCTGTGCATGGAAACAATCCACACAAGCATATCTAAACACACAAAATCATTCAATTCTACATCATTTATTTATATGTAAATGTCTTCAAGGTAGTTATAGGTTGCTATGTTTTGCAGAGGTTTCCATTAATAGTAGTACAGGCTATTTGTGTTTGATTCACAACCCTGCAAATCAATAACAGAACATGACAATATTTCTCGCCCAGAATCACCAGAACATAGTCTCATCCAATTTAGTCTGGTTAACCGTAAGTCTGTCTGTTTTTAGCAGCCCCGCCAGCAACCTCAGAATGATACGCCCTCTCCAAGGAATGATGAGTAGGAAAAGATTGCTGCAAATACCCAGTTGGCAACTCTCTGCCTGCCAGCCAGCCAGTAGGCCAGCCAAGTTAAAGATTTATCATTTGAATCTGAAAATTAGTTATCTAAATTTTCTTGGTGAAAAGGACGTGATTTTACAGTTTTTTTTCTGTCTAGACAGCATTCTTGGTTGCTGGCGACAGAGAAGGATGAAATGAAAGAGTCTGCCAAGATGCCAGCTATAAAATTCGATCAGCAAAATAAAACTCTACTGCCCTGGGTGCTTGCCCAATGGGCAACAAGGGGAAGAGAGATAGAAAGAAATACAGGGGAAACAGATGGGAACAGGAAAAGGGTGTACAATAGGTGATAGTCTCCTTTTAACCCCAATATTTGCTGAGAGGAAAAGAGATGGGGAAATTACATTACAGAGGCTGCGATCAATAACCAGCCATATCAAACAGCCTCCAAGTCCTTCTACCCAGACACATAGTTTCATGTCAAGCAATAACATTTAAAGCCAACTCTACCTGCCTCTTCCTGATGCAATCATGACCTACTTAGCAATAGCTTTGCCTTAACTTTAAATATTTATAGATTACCGGTAAGACACTATAAAACTAAAGCAGGGAATCAATAATAATAAGACACGACACATTCCAAGTGGAGCTGGTGACAGTAAGTGTATCAGCACCCATTCCTAGCACTGCGTGCTATTCAGTGGGTGAACGAGGCCATGCTGGAGATTAGGTTTCAAGAGAAATGTGGTGAGTGAGTATGACTAGCCTGTCACTGCATCTACAAACACCTCAGAGAGCTGTCACAATAATGGAATTTTTTGTTTTGAGGAACGGTGGTAGCAGAGCACAAAGATAAACAAGAATATATGCTATGCTGTCGGAGGAGATGTGAACAGGGACCCTGGATTATCAAATCTAATTCTACATCAGTGGAAAAGCGTCAGTACTGCACTTTGTGAGGGTACCGTGATCAGTGAATTACAATGCAATCTTTATATTAAGAGCAGTTTGGGCTACAACCTAACATTTCACACACTTCTCTTTGAATTCACTCCAGATAGGCCTACTATGAAAGTCAAAGGAATGTGTTACCACTTAACTTGTGCAGACTCAAAACGTGGCCAAAAACAGCTTTTTTTGCTACTCTATGTTGAAGCTGACAGTTTTATTTTTATTATCATTTGTTTTATCAACCACCTATATAGGTGTCATAAGAATTTTATTGCGAAGTCAATTCAGAGATTTAATTAAAGAAGTGAAAATTATCAATTGCTGAGACTGAACACAAAGACAGTGATAAATATCAGAATGTTCTATTTAATAATTATGGCTTCCAGCTACAGATAATAGTTTAAAGCACTTTCTGCATTGGGTTAACAAATGGTGATTCAACACAAGCCTGTGAATCGGCACCTCATACTATCAAAGTCTGTAGAAACATCAGACTGGAACACAAGCAGCTCTGAATCAGAGTCTTTCCACCTTTCCTGAGACCATTGAACAGCAGAACCATTGTTTGCTCTGCTTAGCCCAGGGAGGGAGCATCTATCTCTGGTTAAGGGGTGGCGTAACATAAGAAACTTGACAGTTTTTTTGTTATTTTTGTTTTGCCACAGTGATGGCTCTGGTCGAGATGTATCCATACCTTGTGTACCCACCCCATCTCTTTACTCGGCTTTGCTTCACAACATTCCAGGCTGCTGTTATCTGTTGCGCAGCTTGTTAGACAAAACAGATTTCTCTCCCCTTAACTTTCTATAAATATGCTAGAATACAACACAAGGCTCAATAACATAACCTGGAAATTTGTTTTTTGGTCAAATGAAATTTGGTTCCAAAAGCTAGAAGCCTGAATCAGCAAAGCCAATTAGTGATGTATTAGTGCTTCGCTTTTTAATAAAATGACTGAAATAAACAAAATGCATGTCAGACTGCATGTCATTTGAAATATTCAACAAAAAAAAATATTTGAAAGGGGCAATATTTAACCATTTCTGATTAAATTAATAGGACTTTATCCATGATTTTTTTCTCAAAAACTGAGTGTGATTCTAAGATTTAATTAGATGAGAATTTTTGAGATGCGAAAATGCAAGATTAATGCGCAATAAACTTCATATACACAGCTGACAGCAATAAAGTCCCACCAGGACTGCTAAATCTCTAGGGTTTAATCACTTAAATACACAGTTTTAAAACGGAAAAAAACAACCTAATTCGAAGCAGAAGTAACATTAGCTCAGTCAGGCTAAGACAAACATCACATTCACACAAAAACAATGGAAGCAAGTGCTGTGGTAAATTGGCCTTGTATAAGCCCCATAAACCATCTCAGATAATGCACTATTGGTTAGTGGGCAGAAATAATGAGGTTTATCACACAGCAAGTGTATGCAATAGGTCCTGTTTAATAAAATGCAACCAATGTAGAAAAGCATTGAAGTGTAACCTTTTTTTGAGCATCTCTGTGAATTGTGAGGTTAAAACTATTATTATCCAACAAGCGAGAGGATTCTAAAAGCTTAAGTATTTTTTCAACACCTGCATAACTTCACAAAATGTCAAGTGGCCTGTCATCCTTTCCTTCGTCTTTGTAATTTGACAATATTTGGGATTTTTAATAGAGGGTGTGAATCCTCGGGATCTGAAAGAGCTTTACTGTATTTCCCAGGGTGAGGGCTCAATGCCGACATGAGTTGAGCGCTGCTTCCCAAGCGGCTCCCTGAGAAAGCACCTGGACTACTTAATGAAGACGCCCACACACAAACAAGCAATTGACGACAACACTTTTGAGCTTTTCAGCTAAGGCTTTTTCTGATGATAATAACCAGAAAACAGTGGCACAAAAAAATAATAAAAAAAGAGAAGTGTGAATATTAAGGTTGCACTTTGCAAAGATATATGTCCCTGCAAAGATATCAGAAGCCAATTAATTAAAGAACAAGACTTGGCCTTCTAGTTGAATATGGTGTCGTTATTTTGCTCACAGGAAAAAAAGATAGATTCTCTCACATGAGATGAAGAGAACAACTGTGAACATTAATGGCTTTCTAGATTGTGATGACAGCAGAAAACAAGTGTTTAAAGACAGTAAAAAGTAGTTGAGGCAAACCTTTGCATTAAAACATTTGAGCAGACCAGCTGACATTTCGTTAAACTAATAGGACATTAAACTTTTTGCTCGACTCCTCAACTAACTAAATGACTGGAAAGTTGATCTACTCACCAAAAATAAATAAGAGGACGAAATATACATTATGTACAGTTAAAGTCATCAGTCAGTGTGCACCAAATCTCTGAAAGAAACACACATCAGTCACTCAAACTGTGTGGGCTTATTTGTGGATTTAATTTGCAGATGTGTGGAATACGTATAAAAAAATTAAATAATGAACAAAAGACTAATAAAAAAGCTCAGTCTTGTTGAGTCTCTTCCCCTGATTTAAAACTCAGTTAAAAGAAGCAGCTAACGTTAGCTAACACACTTTTTCTTGACACCAGTTTGACGAAACAAGCCAGCAGTAAAAGGAAAAACAGAGACGTTAACATTTTTATTCAGGAGAGATGTCACTCCATCCCTTGCTGCTGCTCCATGCAAAGATGGTCAGATTGTATTTCTTTTCAATGTGAATAATGCATATTTTTGCATACATTTAGAAAGACAAAATGGCCCCAAAGCCTCTGTGTGGATATTGCATGTAGCGTTTTTTAATCACTTTTTCTTTAATTAAGTGACATAACATATTGATATGTTATAACTAAATTATGAACTTATATAATTTCCATACATTTTCTTAACATTGGTTTTATTTTTTTTTATTTTAAATGTGTAATATATTAAGAGACGGCTGTGTTAAATGTTCCACAATATTCAGCTATCTGAAACAGCGACAGCCATGCCCACTTAGATAGGTATATCATTTATAGGTCAAAATAAAGAGGTAAAGGGGCCTTAAAAACATTGTTTCTGCAGCTGTTCAAATTCAAATTCAGCATATCAGCCTCATTTCAGTATAATTTGAACAATTTTAAACTTAACCCTCAGTTTGCTGAAATGCTCTGGCGAGAACTCTGTTTGGTTGCTTGGCTCTTATGAATTAAATAAAGAAATTTTCTAAATATCTAAAGCCCAAGTAAATTAATGACATATATCCAGACGTTTTAAATCTATTTTAAAGACTAACTCGGTGTTTAATAAGAAAACCATATTAGTTAAGCATCATATCAACCTACAATTGCTTCTATGATAATATTCAAGAGGAAAAAAAATGCTCCGGCAAAAAAAAAAGGAAAAAAAGTTTCGATAGTTAAATTGAGGGCTCGGGGGTGTTAAGTTTGAAATGAATGTTTTCATGCATCTATATAAAAAACCTGGAAGAACTTAAAAACTAATTTTGTAAGCTATTGATTTTTATGCCACCATAGAGTTATAATGAAACCCTCAGAATGCCTACACATTAATAGGGGAGATCAATCAGGTGCATTGCCCATGCTGTGCTATAATGTACGTTTGAACAAAAATCTATATTTAAAGACGTGTTAAAAGATGTTGCAGTTTTTGGCTTTAACTCATCCCCATTTATCACACAAACACACAAACTGCCCACATTTAACACATCATGACGGCACAAGGTTTGCAAACAGGAAGCAGCAGCAGCTCTGCTGCAGGTTTTATTATACAGCACCACATCTCCATATGTGGCAACTGTAAATGTGTCGGTACATTAGAGATTTAATTTCAAGTGTTTTGCACTTGAAGAAATGTAGATGAAATGAATGTGCGTGATCATGCCCATTGTGTACTGAACGCCGACGAAAAGATGACAGGTGGTGGGAGGGTGGCAGATCTTTTGAGACTTGTCACGGGGTTCCGGTTTATGAGCCAATGACAGGAGACACACACCCATCCACATCAAAGTTTATTACAGTTCATCACCTCCCCACCTGCAGTGTAATGACATTTAGCCAATCCTATAAAAATCCCAGGAAACCTGTGGGTATAAATCAATGCCTTCCCACCCTTCCAACTGCTGTGCGCATTTATTATTAAAGCTTCTATATGATTTTATTTTTTTGATTAAATGTGCTTGCTCTCATAATGTGTATATGTATGTTTGTTTTCTGTTTCGTTTAGCCTGTAAGCAGAAAGTAAGCAGGCATCAACACACACGGACAGCCCTCACATAAACACAGACAAACATCACCTACTGGAGTAACAACCCCCCCATCCCAGCTCCACAGAAAAAAGGATCAGTGTGTATTGGTGCTGACAAGCAGTTTAGCTAAAATCCCATTCGTTTCATCTAAGCAACTCCGTTAAAGAGTATGGTCTGCTGCAACCAAATAGATGGCTACACAAGCTCCACCTGTCTGGGACTATGGTTTGCTATCTTATTTCCCCCTTAACATCTGGCAATCACATGTCTCCATTGCTACTACAAGACAACACCTAGTATAGTCTTATGCAGATATAGATTTAAAATAATGTCAAATATATGGTGTTATCACAGAGGCAGATTTGCTTTTGTGTCATGGTATGTTTGGAAGCTTGCATGCCTGCCTATTGAGAGAATTGAAGAATCTAGTGTTTGGTTGTTAATGCAGTCAATGACTACCCTCTGCAGGCAGTTGGAGTTAATGCCGCACTGGATAGAGGAACAGACATGAGGCAACAGGAAAGGAATGTCAAAATGACTCAATATTCTGACAGGAAAAAATTGTAACTTAAATAAATACAAAAATAAGATAAAAAAAATATGCATACTTATCTCCAGTTCATTCTGACTATTAATGTTTAAAACTTCTGTGCTGAATGGGTACCCATTTCATTTTGGAACAAATGATGATGCCAGTGATGAGCTCCATGCTGCTTTTTGACTACTTACCAAAAGTCATTATTGATAATGAGCCATCACGAGGCAAAAAACATTATAAAAGAGGAAATATGTTTTTATTGTGGCAATGATGCACATATTTATGTTGACAAGCAGAAAATTGTTTTCATGTGTAAATTGAGACCATTTTTTCTCTACTGTACATGACTTCTTCCAGTAAAGCCAGTACCATTTGTGTAATCGCTCAATCTAAATTTCTACAACCTACTAAAGAGTTCACCTAACATCCTACATATTGTGTTTGCAGATTGCTCAATATGGTCATTAAAGAAGCCAATGTTTCACACAATGAAGAAATAGCTCAATTCCTTACAGAAATGCAGCCCTATAAAACTATCAACAGACCAGAGCAAACATAACAATACCATTACAGGTGTGTGGAAACAACCCATGCATTTCAATCTCAATGAAAATCAGAAGTACATCAAGCTCCTTTTCCAAAAAAAAAAAAAAAAACATATCAACTGAAGTACTGCACATGAATAGCAATGCACCATAAATCAGCTCCAAAATAAGTAAACAGTTTCCTGTCGAGGTAAATATACTCATATTAAACACATTTCCTGCAGTAAAATACAGCTGGGACACTTGCAATCATTCAAATTATTATTTGGTGTGTCTTTTTTTCCAGCCATAAAAATGATATAACTAAGTTAGAAAGACAAATTATTGATTAATTAAATAATGTAAAGTTTATATATCTTATAGATTGACTCACTATTAATTAATAAGCAGTTATTTCTTTAAAAACATGAGCTTTCTCTTGTATCAAGTGAATCTTTTAATAAGATGGACACTTTTTTATCTGGATTTTTTTTTTTACATCATGCCAACTTAAAAAAATGTCCATCATCATAACAATATATTGTGCTAGCTGTATTAAAAGACTCACTAAACAAATAAGAATATGTTTTCTTACACATGATCAAACTAGACAAATTGATAAAATTAAACAATTCAGGAACTTATTAGGTTAATGAATAAAAAAAGATGACAAAGGTTTGTGAAAAACCTATGATCTCTAATGTCAGACTATTTGCCACTTTGTTACAGTAAGGTGGGCGGTAATGGTTATATAACTTTCTTTTTTTAGTGTAATCCAGCAGTCAGTGCTGAGGGACACTTTGTGCTGTTAGGAGTACTTTTAAACAGGTGGTTCTGGTTGCTCTCAGAGGACTGTTACAACGTGACTCACGGAAGTGCATTATTATACAAAAGCCTTCCCCATTTACCAAGCTAATTGCTAGCATGTCTTTTTCTATCATATTACAAATGTTTTGTATAATGCCCTCAACTTGCAGAGTAGAGAAGTCGATGCTGCTCTGTCATGCAGCATGGCTAAATGGAAACTATTTAGGTGATAAACTCAGTAGTTTATCGGCTGCTTAAATTTACAAATAGAACTGTATAAAGTGCATTCTGTATTCATGTCACCATTAAACTGTAGATATCCTGGATTGGACTCTTGATCGATACTTGTTTCTGCTCTAGCATACCTTCACTCTAGCATGATTTCTCTTGCAAATACCAGTTAAGCTCTGCCTAAGAATTAATAGTGGCAGCCTCTATTGGACTTTGTAACATTACAACACTAAAATAAATTCATTCTAAGTGGAGCTTATCAATGAATTAGATAGAATAAATTTTAATTTAGTTAATCAACTATAAAGAAGAATTAATTCGAATTTGTTCACATCCCAAAAATCAATGTATTCAGGTCTCCTAGCTGAAATAAGAAAACAATTCGAAATCATTTCTATTCATCTTCTCTCATCTACCCTTGATATGTTAAGTATGTTGACTCAGTCTGACATTGCATCAAGCCACCCGCAGCTGTGGATTCTGTGTTTTATGGGGTGCAAAAAACTCTGACCATTGGCCGGTTTGGTTGGAAACTACAGAGCCCATCATGATCCCACTTTTCCCGAGCCTTCAAAGGCTGTTCTGTCTGCCAGCTTGTGAACCTATGTGCCAGTGCGCAGCATAAGTCTGGTTCTGTGACAGAGTAAAACTATATTTCCATTTACTTTTGTTGAATAGGCCATTTCTTGCAGAATGGCTTTGAGATGACAAAAGAGAACAATATTTGTCAACTAACCATTTTTGACAACCAAAATATATGAAATACCTGCATCTGTGGATACTAAACATGAGGACCAAAAACAGGTGGGTTACAAGGGAAAAAGATAGAGCACATAAAGCTTTGAAAAGGAAAGCTAGGTTGCAATTCAAATGGGCTCACCAAGACAACAGAAAAATCTCAAATTTAGCAGGTACAGACAGAGGAGTTTATCATAATAGCTGATGGCGGAAATCTCGGCACATTTGATGTTTCTTAAACATTTTGATGTTTCTTAAACATCAGAGTGATATTATTGTACTCAACTGGTCTCCACAGTCATCAGTTTCCAAGCCAAAGAGCAACTTAGAAAAGTAATGAAACAGAGATTTTTTATTATTAATGTGCAGCAGACAAACTTGCAGCAATAAAACCAAGTTGAATCTCTAATCTTATTAAATAAAGGCAGATCAGAAAATCTTTAAAAGGGGTTAAATCAAGTACTACAAATGTGTACCTAATAATAAAGCCAGTGAGTGTACATTTACTTGGTTTTTACAGATTTTAATCAAAAAATACATTTAGACAAGAAATATAATACTTTTTCTTCTCCCTGTCATAACTACACACAACACAAATCCTCGTCACAGCTGGTATAGTCTGCAGCCCTGCATCTGAACACATGTTAAGTACAGAGGTCAGCTGGACACTGGGGGTCTCTCTGTTAAAAAGAAGAATCAGCTTATTAAAAAGTGAGCTCAAAAGGAGGGATTCATGGTCCACCCCCCACTGCACACCAACACTTTACTAAGCTAATTAGCAACTTGGGCCAGAAGAGGTGTCAATGGGGGAAACAACATATTTCACCCTGTCAGCTTATACCAGTGACCTTGGCTGATCTTTTGATACACCATTAAAGTATACACACCAAGATGTCAAAGAGGGGCCCTTTCTTGCCCGCCTGCAACGACATCTGCGGTCGCTTGTTTTCAACTGAGGAGTGAACCGCCCAGACGGCTTTGATCTAGCCAATTCTATGATCACACCTTAGCACTGATGAGTACAACCATTTGGCATGCAAATAGCAATTACTTTAGATTCACTTCGTCTGACAGCACTCCCTTTTCCCTCCTAGTTTTCTGTAATCACAGCAAGGAGGACACTTTTTCTTGTTGTGATTTATAACGAAAAGGGAACAGACTCAAAAGGTACCTGAATATATTTGGTATTTCTTCTTAAAAACTCCACTTACTGATTACTAACCTTGTAGCACCGTCTGGTTTGGCAGATTAGACCTTTGATTGAAAAAGACTTCCCTATAATCACAAGTGTACGATTATGGCATTAGGCCGGATTCTTCACATAAGAATTCCCAATCAAGAAATTGCCGTCATGGATCAATACAGCGCAGCACCTCATCTGATGGAAGAGGGAGGTGCAGAGATGTGTATGAGAAGGAGCCTCAGGATCAATTAGGAAGCGTCTGGCACGTACAGACATTACTTTTAATCTCCTAATGCATCTGCACAAAGACCTGAGGCTGAGCATTTGTTGGCTTCTAAGAGGAAGGAATTGATCCTTTTTGCAAGTCTCAACTCCAGTTCGTCCTGGGCCGTTTTAGCAGCGTTTAAGACATAATGAAAGGAGAGTTTAAATCCGCTTACCTTCCCCTAAGTGAAGAAACTGTATTTGCTGTCAGACTTTTGGTGCAATTGAAACATTTTAATCCTTTGAAATAGTTTCTAATGCATTTGAATACCTGGCTAATCTCCCCAATGTGCTATGGTCTACTGTAACACTGGAAGTCAACCTGCTGTGATGACATCTTGTTTTATCAGGCTAATATTTCAAGCACACAAAAGAAGTAAAGAAGACCTGACTGGCCTGGAGTGTTTCATAATCTGATGTGCAGGTGAACAAATGCAAAATACTTGCAAAGACTTATTCGCTGAAAAACTGCAGAAGAGTGGATACAATCATTTCATTTTTAAATCCAAACTGCTACGACTAGATTCCTGCTGCAAATACGGTAAAAATATGTGACTTTGTGTGTTGCATACAGTCCTTATCAGTGAAGCCCATGTGGAGTGTGTGGCTTATTCAATTAATCAGGCATAATTTAAACCAGCCGGCTGGGTGACAGGGGACCCAATCACTGGTGAAAGAAGTCATTCCTAGCATTCCTACTCTGAGTCCGCCTCTCTAATATGCTGTGGCAACCTCCTAACTATTCAATACCAGACCCCCACAGTTTATGTAGTCCCTCAGCTTCTTCCCAGTTTTCATCACTTCACATTCATTAGACCCCACACCTCTGTCAAAGGAAGAATGGAGCGAAATTCCAGCTCCATCTAATGTCTAAAACTCATCTCTAAAGGAAAGGAAAGTGTGAGAGCGAGTGAAGACTGTGTGTGGACAGAAAGGCAAAAACCAACAAGCAAAGAGAGATTGAAGACTTAGTATCTTTAAGAGTTTAGCCAGAGTGGGGAATCTAAAAAAGACAATTTGATTTAAGCAAATGCTCAGTCTCTATCAATGTAGAAATCTGAAGATGAATTAAATAAAATATATAGACATTGGTACATGTACTGTAAACTGAAAAAAACTCTTACAAACCAAACACAAGGTGCTAAATAAGAGATGGACCAACTTTAAACTTCTCAAAACACATATTTGATATTTTTCTGATTAGTGCATGCTAAAAGTGCATTGCTACCAGTTCAGACCAAAAAAATGATTTCCATGACTCAAAGAATTCAAAATCAGTATGATATTCAAAATTAAGATAGAGATGTCAAAAACCAAATTAAAGCCATGATAGCCTAGAAATAAATTTAAAATATGAGAGAGATTAAGCCTTTAAGCAGATAACAGGAAGGTAGAAGACCTGCAGGTGTCTACCTGATGTTTAAACCCCTGTTTTTGGAGGAACAGAGATAGAAGTGGTGATAACAAGTTGGGGTAATGTTAGTACCCTTTCAGTATTGACGTCAATATAGAAGGAGGACCAAAATAGCACCTTGTGGAGAGCATGCTCTTGTGCGCTTTCCTGATTTAAACAAAGAGCCCACATGAAAAACCTAAGCTTGTTTTACAATCCATTTTTTTTCTGGCAGGTTTCGATTAAAACCCAACACTAACACACATGCTTTAACATTTAAAAAAAGTCAGATTGTCAGGTGAGCACTCCTTTAATGTGACTGTTCTAAGGGCAATAATTAATACAGATAGATAATTCCAGTCCAGAAAATACAAAACCTATACAAATTAGATAAGTGCAAAACCTGCAGCTTGGCAGCACACTTTTTTGACATCTTCTAATTAAGGTATCATTAATCACCATTAATAGAACATAGAACGTTTTGTATTTGGGGAAAAAATATTACCCGACAACTTTTAAATCAAAAATGATTAGCGCTTATTTGCTGAAAAAGAAAATGAGAAGGGTACACCTACAAATCCCCAGTTAAACGCAAAGGTGTAGGGCAAAAGTGTATCTGTCCTGTGCTGCAAGCTGAATGCAAGTAATATGTTTAAAACATGTTTAAGGCTATTATAAAAATAAACCATGTTCTGGTAATAACATAAAATCTACTTGATGGAGAAAACTGAAGGCTTTGTTTGAACAAAATTCATAGATTTGACTGATACGGGAAATAAAGAGAAAAACAAAGGTGTCACTCAAGTTTCTTAAAGTTAGTATTCCAAACAGCCAAGGAAGTAAATAGGAGAACTACAAAAAAAAATGTCTATAGGGAGATCGCTATTCACCTTCCTATACAACTGTAGTTTATAGTTGGCATATATGTGCATCCAACAGTCAGAAAAAAAAAAATGATCCAATCCAGCTGACATACTCTAAACCTGACCTGAACAGTGACCCCAAACAGCAGCAAACCATGTAGAGAAAGATGGACAAGCTGGCAGGAAGCCTGAGCTTGCCAACATCATCTCGTTCAAAGTATGCTCAAAGACTGACAAAGCTTTCGAGATGCTGCTGAGATTCTGGGACTGGCAGCGCAGAACCACCACCCCCTCACATTTTAGAAAAATGTTCTGTCCTGCAGCAAGAGAAAGTTTTTAACTTTACGGATCCTGAATAGTGTTACGACCACAAAGGTGGAACAGAACAGGAAAAAAAACTGTGGAAATGGGCAAATATTTTTAGAACATTATTATCTGTGTGTGAGAGTTTTTGTATAGTACGATGAAAAGATTATACAGAAAAAAAAATAAGAAATGCTTATTAAAAAAATTTAAGGAAAATCTATTTCAGATTCAATAGTGAAAGATTATTTTACTAAAGACTGTTGCCTTGCAGCAAGAACTTTCTGGGTTTGATTCCCAGTGCAGGGTCTTTCTGCAAGGAGTTTGCATGTTCTCCCCGTGCATGTGTGGGTTCTCTCCGGGTACTCTGGCTTCCTCCCACAGTCCAAAAATATGACTGTTAGGTTAACTGGCTTCTCTAAATTGTACTTAGAAGTGAGTGAGTGCTGTGTATGTGTATGGTTGTATGTCTGTGTTGCCCTATGACAGACTGGCGACCTGTCCAGAGTGTACCGCGCCTTACGCCTACAGACTGCCAGAGATGGGTACCGGCCCCACCGCAAGTGTGACAAAATAAGGAGAAAATGGATGGATGGATTTTACTGAACAATCATGAAAGAAATGACTGCAAAACTCGGTTCTCCGTATAATACTCCAGATGTACAGTAAAACTCAAAAAAATTCTCAGTTCTAGTAGTCTACAAGACCATGCTCCAACCATCTGGATTTTTTCCATTTTAACACCTAATACTCTGTGCGACCCATGCACACACACACCTTAGTCCTCCATTCGGCATTTGAGTCTCAGCCTGATGACTTTTGCAGCGTGTCTTACTTCCTGCATATTAACCCCATTTTTTGTCAGCATATTTTCAATAAAAGCTACTAGTGCCATAAAAATATTTGAGAAAAATTATACTCCTTCCAAGCAAAATATGCAATTTTCAAAGTCCTACACATTTCCATAGCTTCCCATTTAGTGTGGGATAGATAGGTTTGAAAAAATGGAGGAGACAGAGATTTACTGTTTGAGTCATGATAATTAACTTTCAAGCAAACACTGTCTAGGGTAAGACCAAAAAGGAAATTTTCTGCGAGTCCTAGTTACTCTAATGTCAACCACAGTATCCCAATTAAGAGCTGCTAGACTGAAAAAGTTACACGGGTTGGAAGAAAATGGCTGATTGACTCTCTCTTGACAAAAAACTAATTTCTGGAGTCAAAGGCAAAATATGAATTACTTGTTTTATCTGAATTTCAGGTATTTGTTGCTTTAGCAGTCTCAAACTAAAATTAATGTTTTTAAAAACTGTCTTTATTGAAGCCACTCTAACAGAGTATAGATAGAAATGGATGGATTGATGGATGGATGGATGGATGGATGGATGGATGGATGGATGGATGGATGGATGGATGGATGGATGGA
>JAUZNJ010062164.1:0-27537 GCA_034780135.1 Jordanella pulchra
ACAATATATATATATATATATATATATATATATATATATATATGTGTACACAAAATATGAATGCATGAGTTAGATTTTCAAGGTCTTCCAGAGACATTTTAATCCTGGAGATGTTCTTTAGGTGATAACAGGCCAATTTTGTCACTGATTTATGTACTATCAAAAATTATTCTTTCGGTTTTGTTTTAATTCACCTGCAGATACTATTGGCACGTCCATTCATTGATTTCTTGTATGATTTAAACAAGCACTTGAATGGATTCATAGTCATTTGGTGACACCATAATGCATACATTGTGTGTTATGCATAGTTATGGTAGCATGTTTTTGTTTGTTAAGATATGAGTTTGGGGAAACATGCAGATATTGATATAGGAGGAGCCATGACATGCACCTTTTGGGAATGCCACACGTGTTCCTGTGGTCTCTGATTTGAGTTATTTACTGACATTAAGAAGTCCCTGGCCTTGAAGTAGCATTTAAACTATTCCAGTGCTGTACCAGAAAGGCTGACCCAGTTTTCCAGGGAGTATGATAAAATGGGGTAATCAACAGTGTCAAATGTTGCTTTAAGGTCCAATAATACCAGCACTGTGGTTCTTTGACAGTCTGCATTTATGCCCATAGGTCTAATCGAAAACCTTTACAATGGTAGTCTCTGTACTGTGGTGAGAAGAGAAGCCTGACTGAAAAACGTCAAAGCCGCTAGTCATTGTTAGGAAGGTCTTTTACTGCTGAAACACAGCTTTTTCAATAATCTTACCAATGAAGGGGAGGTTTGAGATATGCCTGTTGTTCTGTAGTCTCCCACAATAATTAAACATATCACAGATAATAATTTGCACGTTATCACAGATACAAGGTCATTTGAATTACTTAAAGTTTTTTTAGGACCTGGAAGCCCGTAAATATTTAAGAACATGGTTCCTCCCAGGCCCTTTACCTGGAGAGCCAAATATTCAAAGAGTCAAATTTGCATAAAAATAATTGTTATACTTTAGTGAATGTAGTTTTAAGAATTTGACTGTAGGTGTGTCATTACATTCGTGTAACCATGTTTCTATTACAAAACGTGGTCAAAAATGAGGAAACTGATTTAATAGGATTTTTGTCAAAGATCAAATGTTCAATAAACCTAGATTTTTATGACTTTGTGGCTGTTATTAACTCTGTGTCTGGTTGAAGCTGACAATTTATGGCTTTTAACTTTGATTGTTCATTACTGTCTCTTATCCTTTTATCTTTGTTCTTTGTGTTCCAAATTATTAAAACAGAGATTTTACAACTGTCTCCCACCAAGAGATCAAGTTTTTCCTGGAAATTATCATCTCTGATAGTTACCACTGGGGCCCAAAAAGTATCACACAGAAGTGATCTGAAGATTGATTAGGAGGTGATGGAGTTTGGATGTGTGGCACTGGAAGTATGACATCATACTAAACACTGCAACCAAGTAGAAATACAAAAATAAGCTACAAAAGTGTTCTCTGTAGCTCTGCCTCTATGTTGATCTGTATCCCCATCTTAAGCTTTGTAGCTAACATCATCACCAGCTTCCTAAAGAAAAACATTCCAGCATGTATAAATACTTTAACAAGGTTTATTATGATTCAGATTTAGGTTGATAACGGTGGTTATGATGGCAATTTTCCTACCGTGCTAGGGGTTATCTGATGAGTGTTTATACACCACTGAACACAGTTGAAGCTAAACTGCTCATCCATTACCACCACCACCCGAACACACCTCAGATTTAATGTGCCAGGGTCGTTTGCGTGGCATCAGCTCGGCCTTCAGGGAACTCATTCATGGCAAAATGCAGGCCAGGAGCAGATTAGATCAAAATCAGTGTGAGCCTTGTAATGTGGCCTCTACTCTGCCCGGCCCGCAGAAGCAATACTGCGCTTACCCGGTGTTTAGAGACCCCCTTCGGAGCAGACCTGTCCGCATCAGGGAAGGGTTGATCATCATCCTGCTGTGTACCTGGAAAAGGCTGGCTTCAGTGCCTTTCATGAAAGAAGGTTCATTAGGCTCCTACTCCAACTGATCACAGCTTTGGCAAAGCGAGCATACAAGGAGGGGGGAAGTTGTGTCTTTACATTTACAACTGAGGCTGCAATGATGTGAGAATCAATGATAGAGTATTTGTCTCTCTCTCTAGTGTGCAGGCTAGGATCTCAAGCTGGGCTTCTATGTAAAGTGATACAGCTGCTAGTAATGCCACTACTGATTGAGAGACATAAAGCCAGAACAATCACGTAAATCATAGAGCTTTCTCAAAAGAGCAATTACCCTGGTGGGAGTGAGAGCTGTCCTCAAACCCATCTCAGAGCTGATTGTTGATCAGTTAGGAGGCTGTTGCTCATTTAACCTTGAAAATTAGCAGTTTGCTTGCTGTTATAGATTTTATTGAGTTTTTGTAAACAGACCAATTCCCACTGGAATGAGTTTGTTTTACATCATTCCCTCATGTACTATTAGGCAATGTCAGTGAGCTCTACATAACGACTTATTATAGTTTAATCGTTTTACAGGCAGATGGACAATTTTTGCTGTTTACTGATGCTTACACTTCCAACACTTTGTATAGTTGTCATGGACCATATAATAGGCTATGGACTCATTTAGGTGTCAATTCTTGTTAAACCTTTCCACTGTCATTTAGTAGAGATGAACCAATCACTATTATCTTGCGGTTTTCTGTTGTTTAAAATGCTTTGAATGACCCTGGACATATTTCTTTCCAAATCCAGTCTCTCCATCTGAACTATATTATACAAGGATAAAAGAAAATGCTTTGAAAAGGTGCCAGTCACGGATTTATATTGGTAGCAAAGGTGACATACAGTATGTCTCATAAAACAGTGTTTCCTAGTTAGGCTTTTCTAAATTCTTTGAAACGAGCCAAATTGATATAGGATTAACAATTCAAAACTCTCTTTAGTTTCTTACATAAGCAGTTTGCCTGGTAGCAACTAAATGTACATCTTTAACATGTTTTCTCTGGAAAATGCAGTTGCTTACTAAAGTTCTGATATTTCTAACTGAGCACCTTGACTTGACCGCATACCTTTTCTTCTGAACACATGTACTACTACCTCATTATTTTCTGCTGAAAGCCTTGCTCTCTCACACTTTTGTGCAGCTTGGATAAACCATAGCCTTGATAAAGAATTGGTGCTATTGTCTTTAGCTATCTTTTTATAAAACTTAGCTATGTAACATAGCTATGACACTTTCTAAATATCTAAGTTGCTCTCACTGAGAAGGCCACCTGTGGAGCTAGTTAACAGATACCTTTTTGTATCTCTTCTTCTTTTCTCTCTGCTTCTTTTTCTATGTCTACTTCTATCTCTTCTATTTTGGCCTATTTCTGCTGGAGGTTTCTTCCTGTTAAAAGGGAGTTTTTCCTCTCCAAAATCTCTACAAGCACACTCCATGTGAGGGATTGCTGAGAGAAAATGACAAGGGAAAGTTGTTGTCGCAGGCTCTTCCAGGAGGAGCATGTTTTGCAAGTCAATAACTAGATGCAATCAGCTAGTTTTCCTTACCAATTTGACTTTTGTATTGTGTCTGTAAAGTGCCTTGAGATTAGATGTTGTGAACTGGCACTATATAATAAACTGAATTTAATTCATAGGTTAGTGATTATTTTCATTTAGGTATTTTTTTCACAAAATAGGCTTTTTAATTTTCATCCATCTTTGTGTTGGAATAGCCAATAATAAACTGTCAATAACTTGTGAGTTGTTTATAATGTCAATAATTTTTTTTAATTATGTAAAATAGTCTGCTATTATGAAGCACTTTTAATAACTAGGTGCACTAAGTCTGTAATTTCCAAGTTTAGCATTTCTGAAAGCAACTGGCATCATTGCACGGTCACAAAGTTATGTTTTGGAATCTAATAGCGAACCACTTTGGAGCTGCATATAGAGAAGTCATGGAATGACTCAAAAAGGCAAGGCTATATTCACCCCTTTAGATTAAATCCTACATGAAAGAACCAAAAGTAGGTCTGATTATTAAAGTTTTATATGTATTTTGCTGACTAACAGCAACCTCTTGTTTAGTTAGCTTTCATGTTTAAAGTGAGCTTAGACTACCATAAGGCAGCACTCCGGGACCTTTGCAGTAACAGATCTGACCCTCTTAAGTAACATAGTTGAGTTTTTAAGACTGGCAGCCCATAGGGAGCATCTATTTACAGCTAAGTGCTGCATATTTACCTGAAAAAGTATTTATTATATCTCAAGTCAAGGTAACACTTGGGTCAAATGTTATTCAGTGTTCCAGGGCTCTAAACTCTCACACATTGACCTTGTGACACACGCATTTCGTCAAGTGTACATGCTCATATAGCACACTTGTAATTGTTCACTCTGTGAAATGCAACCACATACTAGGGGTGTGCAGAGCAAAACTAAAATACAGATACCTCAAATACCAGAATGTCGGGCTCTAAAATCGATCCATCCATCATCCCCTGCTTAATTTTTCAGGATTATGGTGAGGCTAGTGCCTATCTCCAATGGTCTATGAGCGAAAGGCAGGATACACCCTGGACACGTCGCCAGACACACACACACTCAGGGGCAATTTAGAGATGGTAATTAACAATCATGTTTTCGGACTGTGGGAAGGAGCTGGAGTACCCAGAGAGAATTCACGCATGCACGGGAGGAACATGCAAACTCCATGCAGAAAGACCCCCGGCTGGGAATCAAATACAGAACCTTCTTGCTGCAAGGCAACAGTGAAACAAAGTGTGCCACCATGCAGCCAGGCTTTAAAATCAATGATCAAATTCAAATCTTGATACTTTTTATACTGCAGTCATTTTAGCTAATTCATATGAAGAAGGAAATGCATGAGTTTGATGGGAATTACTGTTTCTGATAAGTGCATAATGCATCAGTGCATAATAAAAAGCACCGCTTTATGTGCTGCTCAAACAGTGGCAGATCATAACAGAAGTCTTCTGAGCCAAAATGTAACCTATGATGTTTGTGCGAAAACAGTGATAAGTTATTGCAACATGACAACCTCATCAAACACTGCAGGTTAAACCACAACACAGAATATGCAGAATTAATGATGAGACAGAGGTGGAGAGCACAGTTGGTGCTAGACAGATGTTTCTGATGGAGTCTCTAGGTTTTTTCAAGCACGTACTGTGCAGTTACAGAACGACTCACTTTTTCTTTTTAGATGTGTTTCTGCTCCAGTGGATTATTGCCTTTTCAGCAGCCATCCAGAGCACAGAGGCCTGTTCATCACCCATTTATTTAAGTCAGGTTACGGAGGCAGGGAAACACCTAAATAGGCAGGACAGTGGCTCCTGAGGAGCAAATTTGAAAACCACAGTTATAGAGTAGTCATATTATTTTGTACATTTAACAAACACATTAGGTGCACTTGCAAAAATGTATTGTATGTGTACAAGGCTGTATTTTAGTCAGTATCAGAATGTAAAGGAAATTGTTGATGTCCAGCATATTTAGGAATATCATTAAAGTGACAAAATATGTTCATTTTCTTATAAAAAAAAGTAATAAACAAATTAGAAAATTTATAAGTTATTCTGTTTTTTTATGGTTTTAAATAAAGATTTTGCTGTCGAATCTCATTCCAAGCTCAGATCAAAACTTGAGAGTCTTGCTTCAACTAACAGGAAAAAATAAGCAGATGTAACGGAAATAATGCTAAATTTTTAAACACGACACAACACTTAGGTAAGGAACAGAACAAGAAAGCTAAAGTTAGTATGGCAAGACCTAAATTAACCTTCTCATACAATAAGAGAATATTGAAAATTCAAAAAACAATTCAAATTGAAACCTCGAACACCTGCAAAACATGACAGGTTAATTCTTTCTTGTTGTTTTAGTCACATAAAGTAAACTTTTTAATTGATGAATTCCCATAACATACAGTATTTACATATTTTAATGCTATCAGTAACAAAAAAGGAAACTAAAATCATGGCTGAAAATAGGGCCATTAAAGCAAAATTTGTAACTGAGATCATCCTTAAACAACATTTTACCTTCCAATCAGCGCTGAAGGGATTAGGGAAATTTTCTTTTTTTAAATGCCCTCACTCATTAGGCATATTTTTAAAATAATTTTTTCAAGTAGATTCTGATTACTTGCAGTGTCTACAATTTTGACCACAAGGGAGTTAACCCACAACTCTCGGATACAGTCTTAATCCTGTTAAGCACATTAGCTGACAATGTTTTCGATTGTGTAAATTAAAATCTGCTTTCTTGCTCTGGTTACTTTCTGACTGGATAATCAGATACAGGAGTTTGAGGCTGAAATGTCTCATACAAAGAAACCAAAAATAAAAGACAGCCAGATAGTCCCGCATCCCCTCCCTCTAAGATTATGGTCTGCTGTTAACATCCTAGAATATGAGGCACAGGTAAAGGCTACATGGTCAAATCTAAAACTAGGGAAGGCACATAGGCCTAAATTACCCACTGAAATCTTTGCAAAGCTGAACTGCATTTCCACAAAGACAGAGAGTCAATAACTCAGCAGATGTATCTTTCTCAGAGAAAAATAAAAATTGCTCTTAAAATTAAATCTTGTATTCAGCCCAACTAACAATCTGTTAAATAATGTCAAGTTGAGCTACCTTCTCTTCATATCCCAACATGAAAAACAACATTATTCTTTTCAATTTTTTCAAAATATAAATTCTATTCTTTGACACATTAATGCACACTGCGAATGAGAATCCAAGGATTTTACATTGTCAAGCCAGCTCACACTTACAATTTCATGCACAAAATCTGGACTTGGTCCCAATTCAAGAAGACTATTATTTAGAAAAAAGAAAGAGAAAAATTGAAGATGAAGTTTGACTTGAGATTAACAGTTTAAAAGCTGGTAGAAACTGTTTCTACTGTCTAAGGGGAAAGGCTGGAATAGTCTGTGTGCATGTTGCATGGAGTCCTTCATGATGCAGAGTGACCTGTCTCTGCATCTAGATGTGTAGAGGTCAGAAGTAAAGGGAGACTGCTCCCTAAAGTCCTCTGTGCAGTGGTGAAATACATTGAATCAGGTACAGAGACCTCATTCCACCACACAGCGATTAACGCTCCGCAGGACTGAGCTCCTTAGTCCATCTCTGCAGCTTCTTTAGATGAGGAAGGAGACACTGAGAGGCTTTTCTGACCAGAGAGAAAGTGTTGGCAATCTACGTGAGGTCACTGGATAAATACACATCCATGTACCTGGAGCTGGAGACCACCTATGCAGCGACTCCTCTATTGTATAGGAAATGAAGACAATCCTTGTTCCTTCTAAAAGCCACCACCATATAGTTAGCCTTATTCACATCAATGCAAAGACTGTTGAACACTGCAACAAGTGTTTTTAACCTCCTCCTTTGGAACTATCATTGTCTATGATGCTTCCAACTCCTGCTGTAATGTCTGAAAACGTCACTATATGACAGCTCATCTGACTTGCTGAGCAGTCATATGTCAGCAGAGTAAACAAGAGGGGCGGCAGTACCCAGTCCTGGGGTCAGCCAGTGCTGATGGCGATGCAGATAATGAGAATGCTATGGATCTGAACAGTCTGAGGTCTGTTAGTGAGGAAGTCCAGGACTCAGTTCCCTAGGGTGGGACTCAGTCCAAGTGAGGATTGCTTCCACCCTACGGCTTGTAGAATAATGATTTTCAAAACAGAGGATAAATCTAAGAAGAACAGATGGATGAACACATTTCTGCGTTCCAGGCGGATGAGGGCTGTGTGGACCAGTAAGATGGCAACAGTGGTGGATTGGTTGCTCCTTTAGGCATGCTGATATGGCTTGACAACGATGTTGATGGAGTAAAAATGTAGGTCAGTATTCATTGATCCTCGTCACTCTGAAGATCATGAGAACAGGGGCATAAGTACTCACACAGAGGGGCATGTCACTGAGTTTTAATATAAGTCTGAATGTTGGGATCCTCGGAGCAGGCATAGAACCTGGAGTGCATCTGGGAATGAGGGGTCCCTTGGGCAGTTTGCATTTCTGATTTTGTAGCCTCTGATGCTTTTGATACCCTTCCACGTCCTCTCTTGGTCTTTAGTGGTGAAGTAACACTAAATTTCCAGCCTGTTTGTCACTTTGGCCCTCCCAATGCCGGTAGTGAGTCTTTTCCTTGCTTCTTGGAGTGCTGATGCCTCACCTATCCTGAACACAGTGGCCTTAGCTTTTAGAAGATCGTTAATCTTAGCATTCAGACAGTTTTTCTGGTTCTGATAACAAGTTACTGTCCAGGTGGTGATCACATCAGCACACTTGGAGATGAAGCCAAAAAAGGTGTATTCCTCTAGGTCCCCCTTTCCTTCATATTTATATGCCTATCTGAAGGCCTTCCAATCCGTGCACTGAAAACAGTCCTGGAGAACATCCCTGGGCCACACAGGGACTGTTCCTGTACACTCAGTCCAGAGTGGTGTCTCTCCGTATGGGAAAGGTGATATGAGGGTAAAAATTGGAAGATTGTCAGTCAGTTTCATGTATTTAATTACCCCCGCAACCATGTAAAATGCCTTTTGGTGCTTTTGCTAGAGTAGGCTAATGGTGCCATACAGCTCATTTCATAGCATAAGCCCCCAAGGGGATGTAAACTATAATGATTAACACTGCAATAAATTCGGGTGGCAGATATTATGGCTGATATTTCACTGTCATATGTTTTATCACCACAGAGCACCAGTTTTTTACCAGTCCACAGCTTGTACATCCACCTTTTTTCACGTACATATAGAGTCTTCCTCTACATGTTTTTCCCAATTGGTGGTCACATTTTGCTTCGAATAACTGAGGACTGTTGATCTGGAAGGCTGAGTCTGGCATGTTACTGTTAAGCCAGGTTTCAGTTAAGCAAAGAACAGCACAATTTTTTATCTCTGTAATAATGTTCAACTTCAAATGTAACAAGTCCACTTTGTTATCCAGTGATCCAGCCGAACTCTCATGACCAACAATTTGACTCAGCTATAAGTAAGCTGAACATTGAACTAGTGCCTAAATCAGCCTCAAAGGAGTTAAAACAAGGCTTAATCCTGGTAGTTGGGAAAGCCGCTGCACCTCTGTGTGCCACCATGGCAACCAAAATCAGAGAAACATTACTGCTTTACTGCTTCCAACATGGCTGTAATCTGATATTTTAGTTGAAATTTCTACTTGTTTTCCAACTTTTTGCTCATGATTTTATTTTTTTGATCACAAATCTGATCATTTTACAAAAGAAGGAATATTTCCATGCTGTAAAACTGCTATTTGGATAGATATAGGTATTGAAGTTGCACTTATTGTTGTGTTGAGAAATTATTTTCCTTGAGGTTTATTTATAATGATCTGTTTTAGAAGTAATATAATAATAAGTAAATTCATGCCTAATGTAAATATATTTCTTCTTTATAAAAAGTAAAAGAAAATATAGGAAACCTTTATATTATTTTGTTATTATGATTTTTTGATGCCCTGTATTATTGTGCCTGCAGGCTGTGAGAGTGACTTCTGGGGACCTCACTGCAGTAATCGGTGCCAGTGCCGAAATGCAGCTAAATGTAACCCTATAACAGGGGCCTGTCTTTGCACCGATGGGTACCAGGGATGGCGCTGTGAAGATCCCTGCGAACATGGCTATTATGGCAAGGGGTGCCAGTTGCCCTGCCAGTGTCTCAATGGTGCGACATGTGACCATGAGACAGGGGAGTGCATCTGTGCACCAGGATACACGGGAGCTTTGTGAGTACCAGCAACTGACTTGCTTCTTTGTGGAACAAAATGTAGCATGCATTAAAAGACTTGACACTTGACATGTGTGTTGGCAGCTGTGGGGAGCGGTGCCCCTCTGGCAGCCATGGACCACAGTGTGAGCAGCGCTGCCCCTGTCAGAATGGAGGAACATGTCATCACATTACTGGCGACTGTTCCTGCCCTGCTGGGTGGACGGTAGGTCACAAAAACAGCAAGAATGTAATGAAAAAGAAAAAGGCATCAGACATAGAAATACCTACATTTTGGTGTTTTAAGACCAATGACATTGTTCATGTACAAAAGAAAAGAAAATCTTAGATATGTTGCACAATAGACTCATATATGGTACCCTCCAAGCTTTATGTGGGGTAAAGAACATGTTAAGATATAATTGACTTTACAAAATTACAGATGCTATACAGACTATACCCCCATAACCTAAATAGTAAATCAATAAAAATGAAGAACTACTGTAATTGGAATTACCTTTTTCAGGTTTACAGAACATTAATGGCTATGACATAGTACAGAGGCCAATTTCTCTTAGAAACTCTTGAAAATGGGAAAGAGAAAGAAACATTTTAATTGATTTAATATTTAAACAACAATTATATGTGGTGTTTTTCATAATTCAAGGAAAGAAAAAAAAATGTGACAACTTTTTGGCATTGTTAATAGTTGGGGCCATAAAGTTTAAACAATCAAGTTAGTTGAAACAATCAAGGCTGAATGTGCCCACACATTTTTTATTTAACCACACATGGAGCAAGATTGTATTAGAGGTTAAAAAAGCTCCAAAGCTCCCTGCTAGAGAATTGGAGCACAAATATAATCTTATCCGTTTATTTTTAGTGAGACAGATATTTTCATCTGCAAGATGTCACTTGAGAATACCAGCACATGTGGAACTACTGACTTTGTAAAAAAAAAATTAAAAAGCCACAACAGCAAAAAACTTTATCATTTGTTTTAGTAAATAAAGGTTAACTGAATGTTATAATGTTGTCTTGTATGCCAGATAATTTTATGCATAAATTAGGTATACAATAGTTGCCACATAATAGAGAAGAGACTGTATTTTGTAAAAAGACACAGCATAACCACAGTCTGACATAAACACAAATCAGTAGATGTCCAAGAAGCATCAGTACAGCTAAAGTGTCAGGCTTGAGAGAAGTTGTAGTCACTGTGTCTCTTATAATAATCAGTTTTGTCTATTAAAGGGTTCAGTGTGCGCTCAACCCTGCCCTCTGGGCAAGTATGGCATCAACTGCAGCAAAGACTGTTCATGTCGCAATGGCGGACTGTGTGACCATGTCACTGGAAAGTGCCAATGTGCAGCTGGATTCAGTGGACGCAGGTAAACAGCCAACACCTCCGGCTCAGACACATCAACCTATTGTCATTCTGGGAAGTGCTCAGAGCAGACTTTCTCACTTCTGCTGTAAACAACAGCTCATACAATGGAATTGTTTAATAACATTTGAAGATATGCAAATAGTTGTCCACTAAACAGTTACTCGTTGACCTATTCCCCTTTTTTATTTTCAAGTGAGAAATAAATCTGGCTTCTGTTTTAAAAGATAAAGGCAAGCTATAAAATTTATCTCTCAGGAGAAATAAGCATTTATTAACATCCATTACTCCATCTGAAGGTGCACTGGAAGTTTTTAATAGAGGTATTTATGCTTAATTAATCTTGTACTGCATGCTGGCCAGAAAGGTTTCATGTCTGGAGGCCTCATCCACGTTCACTCCTCCCAGCCTGTCCATTGATCTTACCATGGTCTATGTGCTGTTTGGGTTTCTGCTCATTAATTATAAGTAATGGACTTATATTAAGGCCTCATCAACATACACGGATCTTTTTATTTTTCCATGCCTGCTGGAGAAGCCCAGGGCAGCCAGCGTTTATTAGTCTGACTAAAGCAATTGTCTCTTTGATGGAAACACCTTCTTTACAAGACCTTTCTTTTACTTTATTATTTTACTAAATTGCCCTCATTCATTTTGTTAGTGGCAGGTGAATGAACCTGCCAGGAATAATCTGAGATTGTGTTAACCTTCCTTGCTTCTCCTGTCGAGTATAATATTTCAGTTTCCCCATGATGTTACTAAACGTAAGGAAATTTAAACATCAGGCATGACTTGAAGGTTTTCTTACATAATCAAACTGTTTGTAAAGGCTTTGTTAAACTCCAGAGACTATTAATGCAAAAATAATGTGGAAGGGAAATAAAGAGAAGGCAAACATAAATAAACGGATCTGGTTTACTTCTTCGTGTAGGAGAAACTCTCAAGTAATATTCATTTTTCTACATGATGATGACTGCCAAGTCTCATTGAGACCCCGCAGAGACACTGAGGTACTCACAGCAGGCTCTACTTTTAGAATTTTTTGAAAAGTACTTGATAAAAATTGACCATGCCAGTCTGGGTCTTTTAAAGCACATCGCTATATTTTGGATGTTGAAGTGTTAATAATATATGTGGTTATTAAAGTTAGAGTTTTATTTAAACATGAAATAGCCACTGAAGTATTTAATTTTAAATTTTTTGCTTGGCAGTGGGGTAAATTATTTATTTTGTAGGTTACTGTTGATCCATTTTTTCCTCTCCCAGTGCAGCAATTTAAAGTAGTGTCATTTCTATGCAACTTTCCCTTAGATGTCAAGAGGACTGTCCTGTGGGCACCTACGGTCCACAGTGCAACCAAAGGTGTGAGTGCCAGAATGGTGCAAAGTGTCATCACATCAATGGAGCATGTCTGTGTGAAACAGGCTTTAAAGGCCCTAATTGTCAAGAGAGATTCTGCCCCCCGGGTCTTTACGGGCTCATCTGTGACAAGTACTGCCCTTGTAATACCACCAACACTGTCAGGTAAGTGAGACCCTCTGTGCATTGCAGCACTGGACAGTGTCTGATAACTGGAGTCAAGGTGTACTTTGGTTTTGCACAGGGGTTAAATTTTTGTTCAGGAAAACTATCAGAAAGAACTTTATTTCTTTAAAACTTTTTTGTGCGTTATGACACCAACTTATCCTTATTTTAAGACTTAATAGGTCCCATTCAAACATTTTTTTGATGGAACGACACACCATCAAATGTGAATAGCAACTTCCTTTATCTAAAAGAGCTAATTTTGGGGGATTACATCATTCCATCCTGTTTATTTCTCTCCACATGTAAAACTTATGTATAATACACTCTAGGTTTTAGACTCAGATCTTTATTAAGTTAAAGAGATCAAAGCATCCATCCATCCATCCATCCATCTTCGCATTGGGGCCGATGACTATCTCCGGCAGTCTATGGACAGACTGTCGCAGGGGAGCTAGAGAGATCTAAACAGTATTGAAAAACGCTCATTACAAACTAAAACTGATTAAAAAATAAATTCTTCATGCCTTTTCATTGCCTTTCAGGCTGGGAGGAGTGAATGTGGATGAGACCTCCAGACATATCCTATACGAAGGGGTTTCCTCTACGTCAGTTATAACACCTACAGCTTCTTTAAAATCCCCCTGCAAAGTGCATTACTGTTAATAAAAAAAGATGACAACATCAGCTCAGTTCTAGCCTTTTTGCATTCGCTCCCTGTTCATTTAAGATCGTCCTAACTAAGTTTAAGGACTTGAAGTAGCAACAACCCCGGACCCTGATCCCTCATCAAATTGAAAACAAATTTCCGATTAATTTCCAAAATTCTAGGAAAGGTTATTTTCTTCCAGCTCCATAATCATCTCTAACCCAACAGTTTTTATGAAAAATTATTTCTGGTTTTATACAATGTCACAGCACCAAAATAGCTCTTATCAGTCACCAGTCAACTGCTAATAGCTAATCATCCTTCTCGAACTGTCTGCCGTGCTCTAGATCACCACATCCTCCAACACCGTCTCCAGCATTACCTTCATCTCTTTGAAACTGCCCTACATTGTTCCATTCCTACCCCAAAGAATGAAACAAGTGCATGGCCTTACACTGTCACTAGTGTGAGGATAGGTGAAAGTCCTTAAACTGTTGGCAATGTGGTCCCTCAAGGCTCTGAACTCAGTAGGCATAGAATTCATTTCCACTGCTATGTTGATGAAACTCAACTTTACCTCCAGATCGTTCCCTCCAGTTCTACCTCTACCAACCGGACCTGTCTCACTTCTGACCTAGAGAAGATTAAGGCATGGAGGAGTCAAAACTTCCTGCAGCTAAACAGTAAAAAAACAGAAGCCCTTCAAACTGGAACCAATTTCAATGTTCTTCCATCACCTCTGTTTGGTTCTTCGCCCAAACCATTCCCCTCGTTCCCTCTGGTGATAACTTTAGGGGACTTTGGGTAACTATGTCAGCTCCATCTGCAAAACCTACTTCTTTCAGCTCCCATGAAATCTTCATCCTCTGTGAAACTTGGAAACACCTCCACGGTAGAAGATCCGGCGCTTCCTCTTCTACTTTTTTTGGTTTTCTTCATGTTCTCAGTTGTTTTTATAAGTTACTGCCAATTTTACAATGATCAAAACAGGCCTAGACCGTCCTTTTGAGGTTTAGTGTGAAAATTATATAATAACGTGTTAATAATTTCACACATAAGTCGCTCCAGAGTATAAGTCACACCCCCAGCCAAACTATGAAAAAAACTGCGACTTGTAGTCCGGAAAATAAGGTATTTCCAGTTTACTGATTTAGTTTTTATATGCCGTTATTATTTTTCTTTTTTGCTGCTTTTAAAATGTATATTATAATCAAATCAAATTTTATTTATAAAGCGCTTTTCCTGCATGCAGCAAGGCAAAATGCTTTACAATGTAAAAACAGTTTAAAAACAAGTCCTCACATAAAATCTATACATAGATAAAAGGAGAACAAGAGAACTACATTGTACACAGCAGTTTGGACTGTTATGTGTTTGAATATACAATAAAATTATTGGTATCTTACTTAATTTAAAAAAGTTAAGTCTTTTAAGGCTGATTGTAACAACTCACACCACAATTTTCCAAACTGCAAACCTTTTCCAAATCTCAAATCTTCTGGAAAAACTATGTTTATCTACTTCTAGATTATGAATCCAATGATTAATGCTTTTACCAGTATTATCATTTTCGAATTAGATAATCAAAAGCCTTTTTATTTGTAATAAGTTATCATTAACCCAGTTGGTTTTTATTTGCACAAAGCAGAAGCAATTCTTTCTATATTAACCAATTTTCTTGGTTTTCTAGGCTTTTCATACTTTTTATTTTTTAGATATTTTCCATTCAGTCCCTGTGTCATTCCATTCTTTTTTTATGTTTAATTTTATTTAATTTTATTTTTTTTGTTTCGCTCATATGGGCTGTTGCCCATGGTATTAGTTTCATGTCAATGGCGCCATGACATGTTTAACAAGGAAAGCATTAACGTTCAATAATTATTCTGTCAGCTATAAAATAATTCTTTTATTATCTCTGTGCATACCATGTTGTCTTAAATTTGGGTTATTTGCAATGAAGGGCTTCAATGAAGGCAACACACATTGACTTTCTGATAATTCCCTGTGAATAAGAACCTCTCTGATTTAATTTCATCTCAACTTACCTAAAAGCCAGCGGTCATTCCACAGTCTGTAGACATCCTAACCATGTCTCTCAGTTAGCTTTTAATCGCGACCTTTGCTTCATTCATAATTCCTCAGAAACATTCATAGTTAATGCAGTGTTAATGCTCTGATTCCTGCAGGAGCTGGGCATTGGCCATATAAGTCATTACTGAATGAAGGAGAAAAGGGACACTTCATTTATCCGAGACAAGCACGCAGCCTACAGTTGCTGTAGGCATCCCACTTAGATCTTGCTCAAACATGAAGTGTTGACCGTTTCAGTTGTTCATTTTCTTACCTTTTCCCATAATACTGTCTTCTGTGGATTTATTTGTAGCTGCCATCCACTATCTGGTGAATGCACATGTTCACCAGGATGGACAGGACTTTACTGCAATGAGACCTGCCCTCCTGGATACTATGGAGAAGGATGCTATCTGTCTTGTAGCTGCACCAATGGAGCAGACTGTCATCCTGTCACAGGGGTCTGTACCTGCGCCCCTGGCTTCATGGTGAGCTTTATGTACTCAAAACACAGCTTTTGCAAAAAATATCAGTTGTTTCCATATTTACTGTTAATATTTCACTGATTTCACAGGTTTCTCTTGTCTCTGACCCTTAATGTTTTTTTATTTATTTTTTTTTAAGTTGGACTTCATTTGAAGTCATCATGCTTTGATTAATATGTCAGTCCTATCTTATGATGTTTTTCATGGAAAGTTCATTTATGTATATGGTTCTAAAGTGGTCTTGTTAATATTTTTGGTGTTTTTCTAGACAAAATAAGCAAAAACAATTTCAATGCAAAAAAAAAACAATAATCACTAAAAGCACTCAAATTTGAGATTATGTTTCTCTCCAATTCTAACTGTTGCATCATATTCCTAAAGACTAAAGTTGTTTGGAAGAGGCAGTGATCGTTTTTTATGAAGAAAAAGGAAAATAAATAAAGCATTTGGCTACATAGTTGAGTTTTCATAACTCTTTTTTAAAATGTAATTGAAGATAAAAAATTTTCCTGTCCTCCATTGTGGTGCACCTTATATATTATCATCCATAATATGCAGAGAAAATAAACATAACTCAAGTAACTTAAAGCCATACAGACGTTTGTCCTGCTGGCTAAACTTCCATGCAGCTCATTAAGGATTTTCTCTTCTGATTGGTTATTGCACTAAAGGGGGGGGCGAACAAGGAAACTCCAAGCACCCTGTTGTTGAAACCAAAGCTTTAATCATGTCATTGTTGCTATAAGAATATAATTTCTTTTTCTTTTCATTCTGAAAACATATGTGTATGCATTAGTATGGACTATATGCAATAATTTTAGAACCATACATGAATTAAAAATGTTTTATCTATTAACAGTTATAGTAATTAACCATTGTAACCATTAACCATCGTAAAAGCACTTGTGTATTAAAAACACCAAAATAGACCTCTGATGTATCTCGGATGGACCGTCAGAGGCGCAGTGCGGTCTGCATGATCCCTTTTACTATAACATGGTCTAATTGCTACAGACATCAAACAATACTATTTCTTTGTTGGTCGGTGGGCTAAAATGGATCCAGTGTGTTCTGAGAGTAAAATGTCACTTCCTTAGGTCATGACATCATGTCTCTATTGAGTTTAAAAAAAAAAGAAAAAGAAAATTCTGCCTTTCTGATCACGTTAGCACTTGCCATATTTGGAAAACTACAATCTTAACACATTGCTCATGTCACTTGGACTTGCAAGCTTAGCATAGCGTTTGCATCATTTACAGAAACTTGTGTTGTGGCAAAACTTCTGCCTACAACGAAGGAGCACTGGTTTGTTAATTGTTCCTAATAATTTGCTCTAATTTCTTGAGTTAAAATTGAAAAAAATAACAAATAGGTAATACAATTATCTATTTTATAACAACAAGATTACACCTAAAAAAGTACTAGCTTCAAACTTAACAAATAGTTGATAAGTAGCTAAAGCATGACGCTTCTCTTTAGTCTTATGAAAAATATTATGCACGATATCTGTCCTTGTATAAAACAACAATGAAGATAAAATAAGAATAAAAATAGCTCAGCTCCTTTGAAAAAAATGTAAATGACTTCAGATGAAAGTGTGATAAAGCCACTTAAAAGCATTAAGAAAATGGTTGCTTGGGAGGAAAATTAAAGCAAAATTGCAATAATTTTGCATAGTCTTTTCTTAAGTAACAGTATTTACTGTTGTATTCTCCAAAATATTCTAACCTTGTACTTCTTAATTTGTAGTTCTGAAGGTTGCAGTTTTAATTTATGTTGCATATTATTTGTGGCTGCTATTAAAAAAAAATGTAATTGAGGCTGAAATGCTTTGGAAGTGATCCCAGTTTCTCTTTAGGTGCATTTTATACACAGACGGTAAAAATCAAGGTGAAGATATCCTGCCGTTATTATTGATGTGCTTTGTTGCTCCACTGGACATCGGCCCAGTATATTTCAGTTACCAATGAAGCCCTGCGCCACAAATTTTGTTATTGTAAATATATCGCTGCAAATATGTAGGGCCAAAAAGACAAGAACAAATCAACCTCAGACTTGTGCTCTTGTTCTTTCAAAGCAAAAGCAAAGTTAATCGTTGGTCAACTCCATTTGTAGTTCTTTTTCCTGTAGCCATATTGTTCCCTTTTTACAACTGTCAAATTAGTTGAGTAACTCCAATCAGTTTCGCCATTGTATTTTGTGTTTTGCAATCTGGAGTTACAGAGCAATAGAGACCAGGAGAGTCCACGTCTGCCAATGTTACATTTCAGTGGAAATTGCCTGTGTCTTACAGCGAGCCTCTGTGGTGAATTGAGCTACCGAGCGGGGCTCCAGACTGTGTCTTAATTTGCTCCACCTGTTCGCTGTGGCGGCTGCTGGGAAGGGCTGCCAGATCCATTAAACAGACCTAGAGGGCAGAAGCTGGATAGGAAAGGAGGCAGTCAGATGGGAACAGACGCAGCTCATATGGAGAATTTGTGTGTTTGTGTGTGGGGAAATGGAGAGGTGAACATTCATTGTTTTTCTTGTACTTAAGAAAGCTGCTGCTGTGCAGACCATTGAAACATATTGTTTTGCATTTAGAGGTCTGTAGCTGCTACCTGTTTGTATTCAATGTGCATGCTTATGATGAAGTGGATGTGTTCAAATGTGGTTTATGATGCTATGATTGCCAGGGAAGTCACTTTCTCTGGGGATCGCTTATATGACTAAGCCTTCCCACTGCATACTTTTGTTCTGGAGTCCCATCGGACAGCAAACCAAGCAAAGTGTTGGAACAGGCTGAGCACCGGCATGCTTGATTTATTCCTAGTAATTGGACATGCTCTTTTTGGCTCGGACAAAGTGATTACATGTTACCTATTCAGGCACTGTCCCTTACAATCTGCAGAATGGGCATGGTGTAACATGCATTTTCTACACACTCTGTCCAAAGTGCTGCACTTGAAACTGAAATGCTGTTGGAATCTGTTCCAGTTTTCCTTTGTAAGAGAAAAACAAACAAACAAAAATTCCCATTCACTGCTCTCATTGTTGCTACCTTTTTGTCATCTTGCAATAAATGTAAATTCACGCGTCAAGCTAGTGGATGTGCTGCTAAGGAGTGAAAATGATTGGTAATTAGTGGTTCCATTTCCATCAGGTCTCAGTGGGGAAAAAGCCCAATCAATGCTGTGTCAGGTAAAGGCTTTCTGAAAAATAAGTACTCCAATTACATTAAGATACTAATAGGTACAAATTTACTACTGTGGCTCAGGTCAGTCTAGGTGTGTTTATATTAGACAAACCTTTTTCCAGAGTTTCCTGGTGACATTCTTCTACCTCTTTCATTTTTGCTTCAAGAACTATAGCCAGATTGGATTACCAGGGTAGAAATCAACCTCAGGAAATTAGTGTGCTTGAGAGGTTGTGCTTTATGGATTTACCCAGACCCAAAGCTGGATTTCTGTCATATAGAGGCTAAACAGTTCTTACTGTTTGATCATTTACAGCCCTTTGTTTTTGTCATGTCTGTAATTCATGATTTCTGTTCACTTTTGAATTCAGAAACAATTTTGAATTACATGTTTGTTTGCAAACACAAATTCAAACCTATTAAATCATCTGTTTACATAGTTCATCTAAAATACATCATAAAATCAGCAAACGTTAGTGGAATTATCGATTTAACTAAATAAATAAACTGTGGGTCCCTAGCCTCTGTGGAGGCATATAGAGTAAACACTCTTGTCGAAGCAATTTTAAGGACTTAAACCAATAATGAAAGAAAGTTCTGCAGGCTTCTAAGTGAAGAATTAAAACTGTCACTATTCTGAAGGACCAGTGTGAGGTTAAACCTTGTCAGATATTTGGCTAACACTTTAATATTAAAAATCTACTGATGCCATAAATTTCCTCTAATTTGGATCTGATTTGATTTCTGTTTTAGAGCGCACCTGCTTCACAGCAATATTATATCTTTTTCTCTTCTCTCGTCTAATTTCCAGTAAAGATTGGTGTTTTTGTTGCTAAAACTATTTAAACCTTTCTTTATAGTTATACCTTAATGTAAAGCCGCATATACACTAGTACTTACAATACAATTTAAAACCAAGAGCTGTTATATTTTACATTACTTTTAAGGTGCCCATAAATTGACTAAGGTTTATTTTTCGGTTGGATCCACTGTTGAAATCTCAGCGTTCAACTGGATTAAGATAGATATATAATATTGTGTAATAAAGAAATTGTCTCTATAATTTCAAAATGTAAATATCAACCAACCATCTGGGAATTAAACTTTAGTAATAATTTTTTGCCCCCAAGAGTTCACAACAAAGCTGACCATGTTATCAGTTTTACTTAGTTTCAGCTCCTGAAATCCTGAAGTTACTGTCTTGAACTTTATCAACAGTCAGTGCATTTGGACATTGCACCAATAAATGAAGTTAATGCTGGATAGTTACAGTCTTATTTGACTGGCACTCTGAGTATGAAAGCTGTTGCATTGGTGCAGTATTTGCATAATGTAGTTGCAGTAACATTGCAAAAAAATCAGCCCTGGCAGTGCTTTAAGTGGGCCGATAAAATGGTATGCAGTGTCATCACTTCTAAATTTTACCCATCAGTGTACCTGGACTTCAATATCTGTATCCTCCCGTCCCAATCAACAGTTCATCATTTATTTATCGCTTAAAAAAAGGAGTCAACTAAAACAATTTGTTTTTATGCCTAACATTTGGAGTGGATTTATGGAGCTAATGAGTGAAGAAAAGTAGGGGAAAGATTATCTCTCATTTTGGTGTTTACATGCCTCCAAAATGACTGAAGCAAACCGGAGCAGAGTTGAATAAAAACAGCAACACTCTGAACAGTCCTTCACTACACAAACAAAGGTCAGACACAGTGAGCTACAGGTAGTTTATCAAACTGTGAACCTAATGCTTTGACATCTTTTCAGATAAAAGGTAAGATCAGGGATGGTGCTTGCCTTCTTGGAGCTTTGAGCACAAATACTGTGTGGTGCTTCCTGCCTGGAAACCAACAATAAGACAGTATCGTCTTTTTGTTTCATCTTTATTTCCAAATGAACATTTGAACATTAATGTTTTGAAAGCAGCTGCATAAAATAAGAACAAATCTGAAACACATTTAACTGATTTTGCACCAACAATACTGAATATATTTCCACACAAGATAGTTGTGTTTTCTCTATCAATGAAGGACAATTAATAAAGACAATAGATTTTAAGAGAGATTATAATGAATAAACAAATAATGTACAATGAATTAAATTAAACAATTGGCAGTATAGTGTAGACTTATCCTATATGTGCTGTTAAAATAAACCCAATTCGCACAGGATCAACATTATTTTAGACCCAATGTAACAAATAAATCACCTACCTCAGTCTGTTTGTTATGTGGGCCATTGGTACTGCATAACGAAAGCCTGAAATTTTGCTAGAATAAAGAGCTGTGAATTACTTTGAAGTGCAATACATAATATGATTTCACCATTTGCATCTGATATTGCTCTTTCTCTTCACACTTCTATTTATGAAGGCTGAACATGGGAACATTTCTCAAAATGTGCAAAGTTTTATACACAACAATCTAGTAAATGGTAGAAACAGCTAAAGCAGAAAAAAAATTTTCAAACTACAGAGTAGATGAGGTCCAATAGGTGTGTATTTTAATAGTGCTTTTAAAGGAATTAATGTAATTAAAAAGAAGTTACTGTGGAATTAGGCATTAACTTTGAGAGCCCTGATTGCAAGATTTTAACAACATTCCTGTCTGCAAACTGTTTTGGATTAATCAAAACTTTATTATGATTATATTATTAAATATTTTTCTTGAGCAAATGTTTTTGTATTGCTTTTTTTTTAATTGCACATTTGTCAATATGTTGTTATCATGATAAATTACCATATCTATGATTTTTCACAAGCCCATTTTGTTTTGCCTCTTTCAGCACTTGGTACATGACATTTGGTGGAGTGCTGGAACTGGGTAAACAATAATATGACTAAAGTGGCATAGGTTGTTAAGGCCTGGCTTAATACTGAAAAAAGTATATATTACAGAAACAAACCGTTACGGGCTTATTCAAATCTTAAAATGGGATTGTCATTTGTTTGTTTTTAAAGATCTTTTGTTTTATATATTCATTTTTCTTTTCTGTTTTCGTGTTAACACCATGGGGTTTTAAGTTAATAAAAAAGGCTTTATGACACTTTGGATTTGGCTTATATAGATTTGATTCAGAATTACCTTTGTTGTTTTGTTTTTTTTTTTTTAATTAGATCTATAAATTATAGATACATCTGTATGGAAATATCACCCATGTTTCTGTTGCATTCTTGTATAGCATTAAGGGAAGTATTGGCACTTATTTTTTCCACTTAAAGCCCTGCCTGGCAGCAAGGATTAAATTGAACACATAGATTTTAAAGTCTCATGTTTGGGATCTATGAAAATCATTTATAGTTTATCACTGAAAATCCCTGTTTTTTTCTGGTGACACATTTTCCCCCTTTCTCCTCCACACGTTGAAAAGTCAAAATAATTTGAAATCCTTGAAGTGACGGCAAGTGACTTTTAAACCATATATCAATATGTCATCGATGCTTTATTGGCACTCTTTTTTTCTTTTTTATAAGATTTTGGACTCCAGAGTTGCAGTGGGAGATCTGTGTCCCCAGATCACTTAGGCTGATGCGACAACTTTAGTGCAGTAGGATGTAATTACCATAAACACTAAACAGTTTTGAACCCCACTGTGTAAACAGAGTCAGCTTTTACACATGATGAAATAAAAGGTTTCTAGAAGAGAAAAAAATATTTATTTCTGGTCTCATAGCTGAAAAGTCCTTTCAAGCTTCTTCTGAAACCGATGGACACTTATTCTTATAGGGCCATTATATAAGATCCTGCTGCTCTCATACAAAAGACTGACAGTCCGTGAATTAATAATAATTCTCCAAATTCAGACTTTTGTCCTTCTCTTTGAAGAAATGTGAATCAGATGACTAATGAGAGTGGTGTCTTTCCACTCTGGAGAACATGCCAAGGGGTAAGGTCCTTGCACCGGTACGAGGAATCCAAATGAACTTTAGCACCACCATGGATACTACAAAATCCATGTGGCCATTTGTGGTTGCATAGGGTTCTACCCAGAATTTCAGTCACCAGTAAATTGTCTTTGCTCTCAGAAAAGGACTGAAGCCTAAAACCTCGGCCTCTACCATCCCTGCCCGCCCTCATCTATCCAACTTACCCCCGTCAAACTTCTCCACACACAACTGCAACTGAACTGCTATTGTTAGCAGTCTCGAAGCTGCCACTTTCAGCAGAACAAAGGTTACTGCAACCGATTGATAAAATTTTTATTCACAGACAGACACTTTTATGTGGTGTACGAAGGGAGAGACTTTATAAGATGTGTGTTCTGCCCCTGGCGTCCACTGGCACATCTCCTCCTGCCTCCTGTTTAAGCTGAGTTCAAAATGATAATGAGAGCAGTGAGCAGCCAGCATTCCCCCAGCACTCTGGTGAGCAAAGCAAGATCCACTCAGGACTCCTCTGGGCCTCTAATTGGAACTCTAAATCATTGTGTCACCTGTCACTCAATGCAAGGTTTTGAAAGAGAGGCTGTGGGAGCCTGTACAGTGGCTGTGATCTCCAGCTGAGGGAGGGACAAGACTAGTCGAGGTGGGCTCCTCTAAGCCTATGAAGGAGAGTAATTCTAGAGCAGGTTGAGAGGACACACAATTAATACTTTAAGTCCTTTATAAAAAAATTCTTCCAATTCAAGAACAAGAAACTTTCGGGCATTGTGCTGATCTTTTATTCGTGTTCTCATTCATATAAGACTGAGCCCTTCCAGCAGTTTGTCAGAGATTTCTATGAGATTTTCCTTTACTTTTAGTTAAATTAAGTTATTGTTGCTTGGACTTTGTTTTCTATTTTCATTAGGGGCCCAATACTGCTTGCATTTACATTCTTTTTACTCCTAGATTTGTGCATAAGAAGGAACAGTTTTGCCTTCTCCTTTACACTTTAGGCCATCACTGTGAGCTTCTCTGTCCATACCTTGGATGACCGAAAGGCTAGAAAAATCCACTTACGTCTGACTCCACAAGCTCCCATACATAGGGTGTTGGTTTTTTTTTTTTAAATTTGGTGGTCATACTGGCTGGTTTTGTCTATGGACCATTAGCCATATGAGAGTTTTAACGGAAGAGTATTTACCGGAAATTGCCCAAAAATAATCAGGCCAGATAGTAAACGTAAATCCATACTTGCTGCTCTGTTATTGAACTGTTTTATTGATTTCTTTTTATGGTATAAAACTATGTAAAGAATTGTCAGTGTTAATCCAGTTTTATTATAAACTAAGATCGACTCTTAACTAGAGCAAAGTTAACTCTGAAATCAGTGTAACGTTTTACTCTATGCAGGACTATTTGTAACCTGGCTCCATGTTGAAACTGAATCTTTTAATGTTACATTAACACAGGTGTGATTTGTCATTGAACATAGGAAGGCAAAACCTGGTAAAATCATCAAATATGCACTGTTAAATTTCATTAATGCAGTCATTAAGCTGAATTAAATATGTACTAAAATGCACTTGATTTCATGAGTATGTTGCTTATTAATCAGCTGTTGATTCCGGTCTCAGATGCGATATCCCCTTCGCTCTGGAGCAGCAGGATGCTGCTAGCAGTCACCATGGGGAATCCCTGTTAGGGCTTGATGCAATAAAGCAACCAGCAAAACAGTAGGGCCCTGATTGGATAGTATGCAAAAATCCAATAATTCCAGTGAGGCTAAGTCTCTTAGGTGGTTTATGGGGTGAGTCCAGGGTCGATCATGAAGCTGTATCCTCAATGTTGATTGGCAGAACATGCTAAAAGATTTGACTGACAGCGGCATTTCAACCAGGTGGTGGGTTTATTTGGTTACATTTTCAGCCACTACTTTGGCACTGGTTAGACAAAACAAATAAAGAAACTAAATGATATGAAATAATGAAAAACTCACTAAAAAAGTGATAAAAGTGTTTGTCTCATTTTTTTAATCAACAGATGATAAAAATTGAACAATGGTATGCTTAAATGAAATAAAACTGTTGTTTCGCTTTGCAAAACTGTAACATTTATACTCTTTCTAAGTCAAAAGCCTAGATAAGGGTTTTTTAATCCTGGTCCTCAGGGCCCACTGTCCTTCATGTTTTGCATGTTTTTCTGCCCAAGTGATTCAAATTATTGCATTATCTCCACTGCATGAAGGCTGTAAAAGCCTGTTAATCACGTTTTCTCTTGGCCAGGTCTGTAGAGGCAGGGAAAACCTAAAACATACAGAACAGTGGGCCCTGATTTCCAGGGTTAAGAAACCCTTGCCTAGATTATACTAATACGCACTCAAATATTCACATAACTCCCTACAAGTTGCAGAGAAACTGCACTTTTTTCTATCCATTAAAAATATTTAATGTAATAAGTCTTGTTATAAAATTTCCTCTCCACTAAATATTCCACAGTCAGTTTAAAGTGGCAGTATAATAAAGTGAAAGTGATTCACAATTACTGCAACTTATCCATGAAGTGGTAAGTCACCTAAAATCACTGACAACCTTAAATTTTCTGGAGTGTCAATAGCTACAGACCTCTAAACTTCTTGTGCTCAACAAGAGGGCATAGAGTGCTTGACAGAATTGGTTTCCATGGCTGAGCAGCAGCTTTGAAGCCTTACATCACCAAAATCAGTGCAAATTGTTGGAAACAGTGGTGTAAAGTATGCCTCCAGTGGACTATAGACGAGTAGGGATGTGTTTTCTGAAGTGAAGAGTCATGCCTCTCTTCCTGGCAATACAGTGGATAAGTCTGGTTTTGGCAGTTGCTAGGAGATCTACACTTTGCTTACTGCATTGTGTCATATAAAAAGTAAGGGTTATGTTTGGCTATTTGACAGGAGGTGGGATTGTCGCCTTAATTCTAGCAATATTCTGAAATGGTTTAGCAAACCAAGAAGAACATGTGACCCTGATTAGCTTGACTTTACTTGGATTTAACAACTTTATATATTTAGAGCTTAGAAAAATGGTCAAAACTTTCCCTAAACACATTTCTTAGCCTTTTGTAATCTCTTCTAAATTAATGAAATTTGTTGTACTGTAGCTGCTTTACCATGATTATATTAGGCTAATTGGATTAAGAAATAATAACCCTTTAAATAAATTTATATCAGTTGTTTTTCTACATGAAAACTGCTTTCATACAGTGTTGTTGATTCAGCTTCAGTTAAACTCACCATGTTGGATAGAAGATTGTCTTGCAGGACACATGTTAGGATTCTTCACTGGTCACACACAAGACAAAGATGCCAACTTATGTAACAGGAAGCCCATTGAGAACAGAACTAGTTGTACTAATGAAGTGAAGAGAGGAAGATTGAAAATGTAATCATTGCTTGCCTGCTCAAGGATGGATGAGAAGTGTGCATTCCAGGGCCTTTGGAGTCTTGCCAGGCTTGCATTTGAAAAGCGATGAGATTTTCTGTATAAAGAGAGATGTGGAGAAAATTGAGAGATGGGGTGAAGCAGGAAAGCAAGAGGCATGGCTGGGGGAAGGTGCTGTCAGAATATATAGAGTGGATAATTGGAAGCTTCAAAATGATTGCTTGGAGGTGATCAAGTGTGGTATTTTACCTTTACCTTTACTTTACATTTATTTAGTTGGTTTGCTCTTTTTTTTGCACATGTAAGCTGTACAGTAATCTATGAAAAAACGCTGTTTAACCCTTTCTATCATTGCATGTTTAAAATTATGTTAAATGATCTGATACAAACTTTTTTCCTTTTGTCTGATTTTGCATTATTTCTTCCACAGGGTGAGGACTGTGCTACAGTGTGTCCACCTGGCCTTTTTGGGCCAAGCTGCATGTCCACCTGCTCATGCAACAACCAAGCATCATGTTCCCCAGTCGATGGCTCCTGCATTTGCAGAGAAGGTAGATCATTTTTTTTACTTGTGGTAGAAGTGATGAGCAAGCCTTGTTTTTGTACAGACGAAATTACACTGACTGATTTAATAGTGAAATATTGAATAAATACGCTTTATATGCAGAGAGTGCAATTAAAAGTTTTTTTTCTTTATGTGACAGAAATGTCCTACATGGACACAAATAATGGGACTGATCAGATAAAAAAAGATGTCAGGTGGAAGATTCAAGTCAGATTTGGTCGGATCTCAAAGAAGTTTCATTGCAAAGGAGAGAAGTGTTTTTTTGCCAATTACCATTCCGATTGGTGTCCATGTGCACACCTATTCAGACATTCGGAGTAGAATAATCTCCACTGCACATGTGTGCAACATCAGCGTGACGTTTTCTGCTGTTTTTTCAGATAATTAGACAGTTCTGCGCATGCTTAAATGTTTTAATCTGATTGAACGCTTGCTACGTGTATACACAAGTCATGATCAGATCATTTTTTTAATGTCTATGTAAACAGAGATTTTGAATTTCCGATCGACAAAGGTTTAGTTTCGATCGGGACATTTTCTGCTTGTAGACAGGAGCTACTGTTGCTTCCAGATTGTACAACACATCCTCACTCCCGACTCGTCATATACTGACGCCTGGGCAATGTCCCCTCAGCGTCACATATTGACGCGTCAGGTACCCCC
>JAUZNJ010062174.1:0-27535 GCA_034780135.1 Jordanella pulchra
GACATATGTCTTACTTTCGGGGTACGGCTTATATTAGCCGACCCCCCTGAAACCCCCGATACGTCTTACAATCGGGGAAACACGATAGCTGATGTGATAAAGTACAACTAGCCTGACTGAGACGCATCCTTTAAAATCTTGCTCCATCTGTGATCTGCATTAACTAGCTGCCTTTTTCCTGTTTAGCATAACATCAAAACATGACACTTTTCAATCTCCTGGTTCATTCTCTCCAATGGATGGAAGCGAGTCTTAATTTGTATTTTCTTTTTTCATAATTGTAAAAGTCGGTTAAAAATTCGCAGACATTTGGATGGAAACACGACTATTAGGTCTTAAAGTATAAACTTGCTCATCGCGTATCTGGTTTTTGTTCATTTTTCATTTGCTTTTTAACTGATTGTTTTCTTAAAGTTAGAATATAAAATATTTAGCCCAATTAATGGGAAAATTGCTCTTGTATTTGCCCTGACCTGTTTGCACCCATATGCAGCGTTAAGTTATAAGGTCGACATGCTGGATCCACAGTATTTTAATCTTTACTGTAGCCATTAAAAATGTATTGTCATTATCAGTCATGATATGAAAACTGTCATGTGTTTGTTTCCACAGGTTTGTTCAGAGTTGTCTAGGATGAAGCAGATGTGTTTGTGCGTTAAGTTGTATGGTTTATGTTCTTCCTGTAGAGTTCACCGCTTCATCTACAGGCTGGTAATTTTCATTTCTATTTCCAGTCTCTGTGCTGAAAACGGAGCAGTTGGGTCACCCTCAGCACTCTTGTTACAACTCCCACCAGTCACATTGCCTCCCCATGTTTTCTTATGTCCTTAATCTCATTACTCATATGGTTTTGCAATTCAGAGAGGGCGTGTTGCATTAGCTGAGATCACAGGAAGGGTTTATGTGATTGAACTAAAATAGAACTGACACATTTATATGGTCATTTCTCAAGGCGTAGCCATTAAAGGCATGCGTCCCTCCTCATTTAGACAGACGGGTAGGTAGATGGATACTTCTGCTACTTTTGGTCGGGTCAGACGGCAAAGGAAAGGAAAAAAATACAGGTCAGGTTATTGTGAAGTCTGAACACTTCTCATTCTTGAATCGCAGCTCATTTTACATTTCTTTGTAAAGGAAAGTTTCAGATGACTAAAACCCTGGTGGTCCAAACAATGAAGCGGAAATTCATCGGTTGGTGATGAGCTTCAGGTCACGGTGGCGTTGCTGTTTGACAGAAATGAAGGCCGTGGATATGTGTCTGTTTAAAAGAGGTGGAAGAGCAAGATCTGTGGAAGTACAGCCTGGACCTCGGGCTGTACCAACATAAAATATCTAAACAGGATAGAGCAGAAATGTTGAGAGAGAGAGAGAGAGACAAAATACAAGTAACATAAATGCATTTGAAAACTTAAGGAATTTTGAATAAACAAATCCAAGTGAAACATTTCACAAATTTAAATGAATTGAATAATAAAGAACTAATGACATAAAAATAGTTTTATTAACATGAAAAATCTCACCTTTTTCAATCTTGCATGAAAAATTTCTTCTCATCGGAATAACAGATGTTATTTAAGTTACTGAAATAAAAAATAAATAACTTCAATATAAAACAATTGTTCTGTATTGAGCAAATAATCCAGAAATCTGAAATGAGCAATGGCAGAAAAATGCAAATCACACTCTTGTTCTGTACTGACACCATGCCAAATTAGTTTTTTGTCCAGCATGTTGGGTTGTGCTTAGCTGAGGAGAAGCAACACTTCATAACATCCTGGACTCCTCTCTTCGTTAACAAACCCATTAAGTATTCCTGCTATTTTTTTCATTTTCACACAAGACACTTAAGTTGCTGAAACTACTAATTTAATTTCATATGCTTGAATGTCTTTAATGAAGTCAGTGCTTGTAAATTTGAATATTAATCGACCAGAAAAGCTACACTTAAATCTCAGTTTATTCATGTTTAAGACCAAAGTCAGTATCAGTCAAATCAAATGTTCTTTTAACTCCTTGTTTCCTCTGATGAAATGAGCCCATAAACTATCTCCACTGCGTCTGCTTCATCCGCCATCTTTGTTTACTCTAAACTCAGATTTGATCAGGAGGGTTTGGTGAGATTTCCTGTCTGACAGCTAAATGTTCTGGCTGAAATCAGACCAGGTTTGGTGGACTTTTCTTGTCGTGTGACTCAGCCAAAGCTGTTTTATCCCTGATTATTTTTTTATTTTTTTTTTAACCATCATGTGGAATTCTGAATACCTGCCTTTTTAAATATCAGCTTTAATAGATATCTGTGGTTTTGTTCATCTGTTCCTTTCTGCAGATAAACTGGATATTGTATACGTTGGTTACCTTGATACCGTGTTTAGTTTTCTCCCATATTGCTGCACATTTTACAGCCAAACTATCTACACTTGGTTCCATAAATCAGATAGACCCACTTCGTTGACAGATCTAGCAGTGAATGTTCAAGGAAAACATGGTGGAAAAGGGCTGTTTGCATTAGGCTGACTTATGCAAACTCATGTTTTTACTGTTTATCTATTGACTATATACAGAAATATGATCACAGTATATATTTGTTTTCCACAGTGTATCTTAACGATTGAACTAAACTGCTGCAGTTACTGTAGGAAAGTAACAGGCAGTCGTCAATCAATCATTGGCTGGTTTCCAACAGACAGGAGAAAGGCACGGCTCAGTTTATGGTTGGTTAGCGGCGAGTTATGTTGTTTCACTCAGTCACTTGCCTCATCCATCTTGAAAACATCCATGCATGTTCTTGTAAGGCAGCTTGACCAACTTCTGGGCAGATACTGTGGGAACTCTTTAATTCTTTCTTATTATTTTAGCTCTTTTTCTTGATACATTGAGGAGCTGCGACATCTAAGCTGCAAAACCATCACACTTTAACATCTTTAAAACTAATCTTTGATTTTGTTTCACAGTATGAGTCATAAATTGGGCCAAATCCAAGTCTAGATCATAAACCGGCAGGTTATTTGTATTTCCTCTTATTTTTGTTTTGATTAGTTCAGGTAGGTTTTCTCTTAGGCGTTGTCACAACTTGTTGACAGGTTGTGACAAACTGTGTCACTCACTTTGTCTAAAACTAATCTCTGAGTGCGAGAACCTTTTAGTTTAACATCTTCATCTCTCTGCTCTTCTTCTGTAGTTAGATGTTGAACAGTAAAAAAAAAAATCCCAGTATCCAAACTGTGGCATCGTAATCTTGCATGTTGAGGTTCAGCAGTGAATTGACCGTCCCGTCTTGCTGATGGCCGAAGCAATGATAAGGTGACCTCCCCGTCTCCCTCTAAGATCCAGCCCGTCTCTCCGAGCCCTCAGCTCAGCACCCACGTGTTTTCAACAGCTCCTGTTATGTAAGCTCTCCTGCCAGACAAAAGCTCAGCCATCGTAGATACAGATCACTGACTGCTCCTCGCTGGCAGCAGAGCTCCTAATATTAGCCAGTAATCCAACTTACTGCTGTTTGCTGCTTAGAATGTGTTTTAACTGTGAAATTCTGATCATACAAATTTATCCTTCATTTTTTCTTCCTCAGATCTCCAATGAAGTGTGATACTGATTGTTTGACCAATGTTTCCCTTTTGATTTTTAACATAAAAAAAGGTTTAAAAAAATAACGGGATCAGAAATACGCAACTTGTACCTTTATGTATGCAAACAACATAAAATAGAAAAACAAACTTAAAAAAAGGAATCTGATAAAACGGCAAAGTTATCCTCAAAGCTATTTTTGATTAAACCACTTTTTTAAAGTAACATTTCTTGATTTCATTTTAGTTTTCATTTAAATTTACAAAAAGTGTTTTTTACTTGCAGCAGTAATGTGACAAAATTTGCTCCATAGCTATTGCTTTTAAAGATAAACAAAACAAGGACTTTTGTCCTATGCTGGAAATTAGAGAGATATTTTCTGGCCAATATTAGTGTCTTTTTTATTTCTATTGGGATTAGAAAAAAAAGTAATACCGGCCTAAGTAACTGCCTCCAAAAATTGGCAGTACAATGATCAGTTAGACTGATTTGAAATAATCTGTAATCAGCTTTAAAGGAATCCTCGACTAGTTCAACATATTGGCCTAAATATGCTGTTATTTCCTATTAACTTAGAAATGACATTTTATGATACTTAAAAACTCATAATTACCTAAAACATTATATATCCTTTGTACTTTTTACCCATGGAGTTCCCAATGTTTATTTTATTTTTTTAACATGTGCAATGTAAGCTGGGTTGATGACATGATTTGGCCTGATGGGACTGGAACCTACAGAGTTAACATTGGAAGGCTAACATTAGCAGAGTTTTTCATTAAACTTAAACAATTATATGAGATATCTGTTGAAAACAAATCAAGCGTGATCAGCTGGTGATCTACTGTTTACTATTAAAGCAAGAGCTAGCATTAGTAGCTGAAGCTAACATGAAACCAAATTAAAAACAATGAATGACTGTTTAAAGTGACAGTGAAGCATCTTTCAGGTGTTTTAACTCATCTTTCTGATATAGCTGAGAAAATGTTTTGATCTATATGCTAACCGCTAACAGCCTTAGAAACTGGAGCTCTTTGTAGCTCTGCTCTGCATCTGGGTTAGCATCTCCTAGCAGCAGCTGCAAAAACAGCAGCTTATCAGCCAACTCTCCCCTCTTCCTCTTTTTGGTCGTCCTCATCTTCATCACCTGTTGTGATTTCTTCATCCTCGTCCATTTCAATTCACTCAGGTTCAAACTGAAATGGTTTAACGTTGCTAATTGTTGATTAGGCTGGATGGAGCTAGCGCTGCAGAACAGAGCATACGTCATTTACCTAGAATGCAATGGCCCGTGTGAAAATATTGTATTAATATTTTTTCCAAATAAACAGTCAACAGTATTTTTACTGTATTATTTTAAGATTAAAAATAAATTTTCTCAAATAAAGTCTGTTACAGATAATTGTGGTTCGACTTTAGAAACCTCTGTCGGACGGTTTCCACTGTCATTTCCAGTATGTCCCGTCAGAACCGTTCCAGATTACCATCAAATCAAACTGAGTAACTGGTCCAGGTGGGAAACCATACATCGCTCTTCTCAGGCACACTTCAGCTTCCCAAAGGGAAAAGGAATCTGAAAACATCCCTTGGCTTGGAGATAAACGCTCATTTAGCAGTTTGTGGGTCTGTGTCATAGTCTCCAGCCGGGAGCACCATCAAAGGGACCCATCCAACTTTAACGCATGATCCTACTCCACTGGGTGCTATCGCTGCTCAGCAGCTGCTCCACACTGTAAACCTACCGGCTGATTAAGCTGTTCATCTTATCTCAGGCAGAAACCGGCCGCCCTACATTGGAAGCTCATTTCAGCTGATTGTACCTTGATCTGTATCTCAGGACCATGGGTGAATGGTTGAAGATTGATGGGCCGATAAACAGAACATGTTACTTTTTGGTTTAGCTACTTCGTCACCATAGCAACCTGTAAGAACACTTTCATAATTGCAGATGAATACCTCATCTCTTTGTCCATCTTTTGTGTCAAAACAAAGAGACGGAGATGCTTTTTCACTTGAGGGAGAAGTTGACCTGTAGTAGAAGCAAATATGAGACCATGTGTTTGGCTCTACATGTCAGTGGTCTCAGTGTGTGGATGGGAACACTGAGATGATAAATGAACAATCTCAGCTGGATTTTTTTCTACATGCAATCTATTTTAAAAATGTCACTAAAGTCTGATTAAAATCAGTCCTTAGGTCTATGTCTATTTTTTTCTTTCCTATTAAAGGTTCATCAAAGATTTCAATACCCACTAACATCAGACTAACAAAGAAAAAGTGCTTTATATTTTTAGAATAGAATCCCACAGGTGACACTGTGTGCAACTTATACTGACCTTTTCTTTGTAGATAAACATTTATTGAGGGAGTCTGAAGGTGGGCCAGATGACATTATATCAGCTGTTGGTTTACAGGCTGACATCCGTACATTCTGTCCACAGGCCTTCTTCTTTATCACGCTGAATATTTTCCTTTCCTGTCTGTCACTGCCCACTACTATCTGCTCGGGGATTTAATGTTGACAGCAGCATTTATCATATAACCTAAAGGGTAACGTCTGTGGGAGGAAGTTGTGACGCTACAGACTGAAATAGCCAGGTTGGTACAGGTCGTCGTCCCGGTTGAAGTCATACCTCATCAATCCAAGGACTTCTTTAGACTTTTCTCCAGAGATCCATATTTGGACAGTTTCAGATTCTATTGAACATGTTTTGAAAAACAGCATTTTATTGTTTTGCTGATGATATTTATGTTTATTTGTGAGTTAAACTAAGCAACACTGATGTCCTTATTAAATTGTTTTTAACTTTCTCAACTTTCATGAAAGGAAAGCACAAAAGAAGAGTGAGTTCATCCTGTTTGGAAAAAAATCCACCCCCATAGAAGCCAATACTCCCAGTTCGTTAGCTACTAGCCGTCACTCTATATTGTTTAATAAGGGTGTTTGTGTGGACATTTCCCTTAAGCTGGACCAACAAATAAAAACTGATATCAACTCCAGGTTTTCCTTCTCTGACTCGCTGGTAAAACAATGGCTTATCTTTATCATGTATCTTAGAAAGGTTTGTCTTTATTTTATTACCTATTGTCTGGACTATCATTACTTTTTATAGATCAGTCGTTCCTGCAGCTTTTGGAAAAGTTCAGAATACTGTAGCTCGTACTTTTACTGGTACAGAGACTCAGGTTTGAGGATCTCTTCATGTTGCTTTGTGTCGTCGTTGCATTGATTTTAAAAGTGTATTGATCACTTTTGGAGTTACTTTTTAATAGTTGGGCCCTATCTAATCTTTTTTTCGATTTCCCTAATATCCACACACCTTTTGAGATCTCTTCAGTCACCCAGCCAGGTTGGGCCCAGCGACTGTGGACTACTTCAGCTCAACAAGTCTGCACCACTTGGAGCATTAAACCGTTTAAATCGGTAAAAAACAAAAATCTACCTTGAATTTCTGATGTTAAACGGTTTTAATAAAGCTTTTCTCCTTTGAGTTTTTCTAATTCGTTTCCAGTTTTTATTTTATTGCTAGTAGTGGTGCATGGTGTTCTTATGATCACAAGGCGGGGCTGCCGGATACGCAAACGAACTGTCCAACGACTGCACTCTAAAAACACAAGCTAATATAAGCTGGGTGGTCGATTTAGGGCCCTTTGTTTTTCTGCGAAGTAGAAATGCACACAGAACCCTGGAATTAAGCAAATAAAACAACATTTAGTACAAAACATGGAATCTGAAAGGATTCACTCAATTTGGCCGGGATGGTCTGTGAGCTATTTTATCCACAGACAGTTGGAAGAAGTAGAAATAGTTGAGGATCCAATTTAACAGGCAATTGTGGATAAAGTGAGGGTGTCCTGATACAACTTGTTCATTTCAGATACGATACCGATTTTTCAGCTTTAATATTTGTCAGATATTTACCCAATATAATATTAATATGAATCATACCGGCTTTTAGTGAGGAAACAAAAAAAACAGAGAAAGTTAAATGTGAAAAAAAGAAATTAAAAAAGTTAATTGTCCATAAAATAAAACCGATTTCACAGGGTCCAACCAATATTTCGGTCTAACTCCAATCCTTAGTAGGGGTGCACCAATCAATTGGTCTCAGTTCACTCAATTTGGAAGATCAGTGATTGACCAGTAATTAATTGTAAAACGATCTCATCCTTCAATCTTATCTAACTTGGTAAAGGTCTGGAATTCACCCATTGTTGATGTTCTAAACCAGTCTTCCTAAATTCTAGTCCTCAAGGTCCTTTTAGATAAATGTGTTCATCAACAGACTGAGTCAAATACTTTGGCCAATAGCAGAAATGTGGACATCCGTACTGCAAACTGAGGAGATGATTAACCTGTTTGATTAAAGTTTAGAAGCAGAGAACATATAAAAGGGGCAGGATACCACAACTAAACGTCTTTATTTTCACAGCTAATGTTTTTCAGTAAGATGAGTTTCATTTATTGAAGATGTTTTGTGATCTTATAACAACTGACTGTCAGTTATATTTAAAAAAAATAAAAGATATGGGTCAAAATCGGAACCAGCATGTCAGGCTTTTTAAAGATCGGCCACAACGCTGAAATCGGTGCAACAGTTATTGCTCGTGGAAATCTTTAGATATTTTATGTTGGTAAATAAAACTTTGACATTCACTGAAAAGTAAAATCTTTATATCTTTAGGTCCTGGTTTTGTTAGGTTGACTCGGTCTTATAGAGTCTTCTTTAATATTTAGCCAAACCTCCAACCACAGCGAGATAATCCTGATTCCTTCTCATTGTTTACATCTTATGCAACTCAGAACCCAAATAGAAAAGCTGTGTTCAGTTTAAATCAGAAGCCAGAACTCCTGCGTGGGTTTAGAGGTGTAGCAATACACGGTACGTACTGAAACAACAGTGTAGATGTTTTTAATTTACACTGTATTTGATATAGTTTTACAGCTGAAATTCGAATAAAGGTAAAATGATAAATTACTCAGCAGTGTAATCGGTGCAGATTTTGGACCTGTGTTCATTTTAAAACGCATCAGAACATGAACAATAGCAGGAAAACATGAGGTTAAAATGACTCTATATGGTAATATATGGTCAAAACTGAACAAAAACATGAACTTTTAGTCTTAATGTCTGTTTGCTTTGGATTTTAATGCAAACAAAAAACAAAATGATTGGTTTTCATTGCTTCTTAATTTGACTGCTGCAAAAAGAAAAACTCAAACTCTTTCTATTGGTCCAAAGATCACCATGAGCAAATATGCTTTTAACAAACACACAGGACATAATGTTAGACACGTTTTAGTCTTCATTTTTAATGGTTGATGCTGAAGCACGTCCACGCAGGGTTTGTAATGTAGGAACACCCCGAGTCCTGCGCTGTCCCTTTATGTTTTATTGGGTTTTTTTTTTAAACAGTGTCCTTGATCGTTATAAATACAGCGTTATCTCCATTGGTGTAGCAGTCTGAATTAGATCAAAGTTTGTTTCCGTACACCAAAGCCAGCGTAATCAGTTAACATCAAAGAGCTCCACAGACTGTGGGAATGTCGGGGCACGGTCGGTGGCGGATCTGTGCAGCGCCGGAAAGCTGTGCCTGCGTGGCTTTTAGTAAAGATAAAGAAACGGAGGCAGGCTGAGAGGAAAAAAGGCTGGAGGAGAGTAAACTGGTGAGTCATCGGAAGCAGTGGAAAAGAGTTCACTGAGTCACAGATGAGCTGTGGGACTGATGGGAAGACATGACTGTAGAAGGATCTGGAAAAAGGGTCTGAAGGGAATTTTATTCCATCATTTTTGAAAGCAGAGAACACAATCCCTTGGTGAAAATTTGGTGGAGAAACACTTTGTGTGAATTGAAATTTGAAGAAAAGTAAATTCAGCTTAGAAAAATGTTTGAATCAAAAATAGTTTCTGGGAGTTGCTTCGATGTTTACTTGGACTCTTGGATAAATCTTTCCAAAAACACAATTATTACAGATTTAAAATGTTGTCTTTTTCAAATGTATTTCTTTAGAAAAAATTTTATGAATTGCATTCTTCTCAAATTGTGTTTTATTGATCATATTGTGTTCAGCTCTGGGGGCGGGCTTTCCTGCTGAGTGACGAGTGAAGACGTATTTCTGTTGGTTGATATGAATGTTTTTTTAATTGAGCTTTTTAAAACAAAAATAGAAAATATATAAATCTATTTTTTTTTTAAAGAAAAAAATACATTTTAAAAAGAAAGATAAAATCGGTATCTCTACTTAAAGGGAATAGAAAATAAATAAATCTGTAAAAAAAAGAAAAAAGAAATTGTAAAAAGTATTTATCTTTTAAGATAAATTCTGGAAAACAACAAAGTTTCTTTCAAATCCTTTTTGGATTGTAAGAAATGTTTTTTTATTACAGGATGGTTTTTTTCATATTTAAAGTGTTTATTTACAAAATCTGTTCTTTTCTTGCAACAACAATGTAAAAAAATAAATCACTGCATACAATTTATATCCAGCAGTTCCTGAGCTGGAAAAATAACTGGACTGAGCAGGACTGAAATAGTGGAAAACTCACAGTTATCATCCAAGAGTAATCCAGATTTCTTTCCTCTTACTCCAGCTAAATGGTTTCTCTTAGCTGATTTTGTTTATTAGTAATTTAAAACTAAATCCTTATCTAAGTAGAGGATATTATCTGAGCGAACATCCGTTGATTCAGGGCTGCCCTCTGTCTCATCCCGTCTGTCCGGCCGTCGCATCGATTGCCCTCTGCATCCCTCGTGTCAACAGCCCATTGATGCTGACTCCTATTCTTTGGGTCTTGATAATGTCTCTACATTGATTTCAGAGGCCGACTGATGCAGCCCCTCAGTCCCTCTTAGAGCTGCCCATGAAATCTGAGTATGTAATCGATTTCATAGCTGCTGGGCCAACGACAGCCACAATTACCCTTTACTTCTATATACATCATTTTAGTTTTTCTAGCGTATGAAAATGTCGTATTGCAATGAAGGAAGGACGTGACGTCAACAAATGTTGACGTCTTTTAAGAATAATGTTTGACTTTGAGATGGCGCTAGATGATTCATGGGTTTTACTCCTCTATGATGTTTGAATAGGACTTTTTATAATCAGAGATGTGATACTATGGGTTGTAAAAATGTATGTCTAGAGATGTATTCATTTACAACTTTTTATTGAGCAAATTAACAGTGGTCTGCATAGAAAGGGAATACGTCCTAAGATTATCTCTGTTAGTGCATCAAATAACCTTTGTTAGGGTCATCATAAATATAGATTCTGTAAACAGTAAAGCTTTATCTGGATAAAATATTCATCTTTCATGTTATTGATGCTAAAGACAAGTTTGGTTTGCATGTTTTTAATATTGATCATTTTAATTTCTAAAACATGTTCTCATTAATATGAATACATTAAACTGCCTTAAAATATTAGAATATTATGAAAGATTTACAAATTATTCATCATTTTTGTCCCCATGTTATTGTAATAGCAGCTGATACATTCATGTGTTTGCTGAAAGATCACATGATGATCATGCATTACCACCGTCTCTGTCTGCTATCCACTGTTAATGATTTCATTGCTCAATAAAGGTCTTTTGTTTGGATTTTGACTTTCCCTATTTTGTCATTGTGTCATTCTAATCGTATAAAAGGCAATTAAGGCCTAAAACGTTGGTCCTGCTGCACAAACCAAGGATCAGTTAGATTAATGTCAAAATAGACAAAAAAAAAGCCTGTATGGGTCAATCTCTAGAAAATAGTTTCAAGTGTTTAATATATTATTATCAAGTTTGAAATGTTTGCATCATGACAACCTGTTTGACAAGAAACGTAATTAAATAACAAATATATCAAGATAAAAACAATGAGCTGATTTTTATTTGATCTCCTCTGAGGGATTGAAGCTGATCAATAAGAAATTTGTTGAATCTAAGTTGTTATTGTTGGTGCACAGTTTATCAGGGCCTGTCTTAAAAGCACTAATAAACCAATGAACAGTTCCTGGGGTTGTTTTCGATGACAGTAACTCTTAACACAAATGTATTGTGTGCAAAAACAAGGGACGGGTGATACATCGGTGTTTATTTACACTGGTGGTATCGGCTGATGTTGTTGCCATTTTAAAACATGTTGCTTTCGGCCCGATAAGTGAAACTGGGCCGATATTAACAACCAATGTTTTTATTCCTGAGTGGAGTGGATCGGTCATGTGATGTTTGGTCATGTGATCGTGATGCATCAGAGGAACTTGTAGTGATTTTAGATCTTAAAACACAGCTCTACTCTTTGATACAGTATAAGAGTTCTTCCCTTTATTTTGTCTATTCTTTGTATTTTCTTTATGTTTGAATCGTCATTTATATTTTTTTTTGTGTGTGCAGCACTTTTGCCAGCTGCAGCTGTTCTCAAATGTTCTGTATTAAAAAAAGATTTGATATTTGAAACAAAACGGGTAAAAACCATTTGTTGGCTGCAAGTCATATCAGTGTATTCATAGTAAAACAGGATAAGTCAGTAATGGAGAGGTCACATTAAAACTAGCATTTCTTTTTTTCTTTGGTTAAATTTGCAACGGTTTAACTGTTTGCAATTTTAGAATTTAATTCAGTGTTTAGAGTTTTTTTTATTATTATTTTTGAATTATTCTTATTGCAGACTTTCACATTTTTAGTCTAAACAAAAAACCCAAACAGTTAAATCCTTTATAAACTAAACCTTTACAACTGTTACAGGCTGATTGTTATCACTAGTTATGGGGTTGAGTTTTAAGAATCAATTGTGATTCTCAAAATTTAGAATCCATTCTTTTTCTATTCGATCAGATCTAAAAGAAGAAGAGCAGTTGTGGCTAATCCTCTAATCTCTAACCAGGTGTAGTGTTTTCCTCTAACGTCTATCGACTCCACACAGCTCTTTGTTTTGTTATTCTTTCAGGTGAGGCCCTCAGATTAGCCGACCAGAGGACCCCTCCGCTCCTCCCTCGCTGTCCTGCCCGGAGAGCAGAGTCCGTGTTTGTGCTTCTCTTTCTTTTTGTTTTAATGTTTGGAAGCAACCACTCCACTTGTGAATTCATGATCACATGACCGTGGACATGGACGCAGTCCTGTCCGACTTTGTCCGTTCTACTGGAGCCGAACCGGGATTGGCCAGAGATCTTTTAGAAGGTGAGTTCTGGAGCTTCGGACCTTTATCCAAAATACCCTAAAAATGGTCAGACTGCGATTCTCTTGATTTCCCTTCTTCCAGCTGAGGAAGGAGGGGTTGGGTTCCTACCGATGCCATGTTCTGTCTCCACTGCTTGTGTCTTTTTAAAGTGAGGTTTGGCTAAATTGAACAGGACTTCTGTTGCTTAGCAGCAGTGAAAGCTGACAGCAGATGCATGGTCTGAAAATGTAATGCAGTAGCAAATGCTGATGTACCCAGTAAGGGAATGTGCCAGTGGGCTTTGCATAAGATAAGATGTGGTAAATATTTAAACTCATTAACAACGTGTCATTGGCTCAGCGTGTATAAAAGACGTCCAGGTTGTCGTGTCCTGTCCTCCAGGTGACTCAGACAAATGTTTGTTTTCCTCTCCCTCCTTCTCTGTAGGTAAGAACTGGGACTTCACGGCTGCGCTTAGCGACTTCGAGCAGCTGCGTCAGGTGCATGCCAGCAACCTGACATACTCGTTCCCAGAAGAGCGAGTGTATCAACCGTCTGAGAAGGAGATGGCCAGGGTAGGGCGCCCTGTTCTCCACCGGCAAGACGAGGTGGTGCAAGGTGAGGCTGTTATTCAGCTGCTTGGTTGGCGTTCGAATGATCGATTCATTCCTCACAGTTTGAAGTCTGTTTATGTGTAACAGAAGGTTTAGAGGCTGTTCTAAGAAACTTTCAGTTGTTGAGGCGTGTCTGATTCTCCTCGGCAAAGACTGAAGGTGTGTTTACTTACATTTGTTCTACAGCATATGAATTTTTTGTTATTCTTTCCACCCTAAGAGCGTCGGAGGATTTTGAACATCAGTAAAGTGGATTAAAAGTTCAAAGTAAAATATATATAAGATGGAGGAAAATCTGGAAGTCCTGCAGATTCTCAAACATCTCATTGAGTTAGAAAATCATCAAAGTTTTGATTCAGTTCTTAACGGAAATTCAGATTATATACATTTATATGAATTCTGTGTTTATTCCCAAATACTGTTTTAAAATATTCCCAGATTTCCCTTATTGTTTTTTATTGGGGGGGATAAATTTTGCTTCTTCCATTTTTTAAAAATAATTTACGTTTTCTCTGTTTTTTCCTATGATTTCCACTTTTACTCACTACTTTATGGATTCATCTTTTTCATTACATTCCTGACATTTGAACTTCAACATCCTCATGAATTCCACTCTTTCTGTTTTTTTTATTCTCTTTTTTTTCCATTTTTTTTTAATTCTGTTCCCACTAATTTCAGCTTTTTCCTTTCCTTAACAAATTTCCCTTTTCGGTGTTTCTTCTTCTCCTGCACTGAAAAAAAAAAAGATAATTGGTTCAGGGCTGAAACAAATGATCAGATTATTAAACAAATGAAATTATTTTCAAATAATGATTAACTAAGTCGGTAATCCAGTCGTTACTTAAAATAATAATTCACAGACTCTAAATTAGCTGAAGGAAGAACCTCCTAACAGCATTAATTGGGACAAAACCCCACAAATAAAAAACTATGAACGTACAATTTTTCCATGAAAGATGAAATTGTTGCTCTAAGTCTTTAATCCATGTATATGTCTATATATTTTTTGTTTTTCTATTTGCAATTATTTTAAAATGTGACTTTTTTTTTTCTATTTTCCAACTATCTAATCAGATCGATTGGCTAATAATATAATCAGTAGGTGCAGCCCTAAACTGCTTGCAGCTTGTTTCCCAGCAGCATCTTCAAACCAACACTCTCTCTCTTTGTGCTCCGTTGTGTTTCAGCTGCCTCAGAGAAGCGTCTGTCCAGGGGGATTTCTCACGCCAGTTCCACCATCGTGTCGCTGGCCCGCTCTCACGTCTCCAGCACCGGCGGAAGCAGCAGCGAGCCGCTCCTGGACACGCCCTTGTGCACTTTCCAGCTACCGGACCTCACTGTGTACAGAGATGACTTCCGTAGCTTCATTGAGAGGGACCTGATTGAGCAGTCGATGATGGTGGCGTTGGAGAATGCAGGTTCGGCTTCTGACTGTGGGTTAGAATATAACTGCTAATCCGCCCACCTAGAGAATGGCTATAAAATCCTTAGCATATTTATTTATTATTTTAATTAGAATGTTGTTTCCTGGGTTTATAAACGGTTAACAAAGTGCATTGATGCTAACTGGTTGTTTCTGTGCTCTGGTGGATCTGAGAAGGAACCTAGAATAAATATAAGGAAAAAGCATGGAGGAGGAACTGTGATGCTGTGGGTCTACGTTTCCAGCCAAATCCTGTAGGAAAGGCCAAGAGATGATTGTCAAAGATCCTTCCTTCGTTACGCTGCAACAGCTGACTTATTAGTTAAGAATGTTTTAGTCCCGGTGACACTGATGATGAATGAGGGGGGATTTTGTTCCATTGGTGGTGCAACCAAAGAAATCATTTTGTAAACATAAATTTGAACAAAATGCAAGTGGAAAAAAGCATCATTTATCATCGTTAATCATTTCCCCACAGCTGTTATTGCTGCCTTTTCTTTAAACATAGTTTAGTCACATTATAGTTTTAATATAGGCCAATAAAAATCCTCTATCTGCTCTGGTTTGAGAGGCTGAACAGACTTATTAGTGAGTTTTGCTCTGTAGTCGCACCGGTTGTCCCAGTGAAATGTCGCAGTCAGTGTGACGTATAAAAGAAAATTGGATGGGAGATTTAAAGTCGTACACAGGTGGTGTGAGCCAGCATTAAAACGGTCCAAATCCACATGTAGAATAGCCGTTTTAAATAAAACAGCTGGTATGAGTATTTATTACATGTGTGCCCTGCTGACAGAGACTTAATACTGAGAACTTTGTTAGCATGAAGCTAATAATGGCAGCAGGAAATGACAGTTTACTCATAGATGGAGCTACTCTGCAGCTCTCTGGCATCCAAGTCCAAAATAATACCTTTTAAAGGTTCATGTGATCAGCTGATGTGTTTTTCTGAGAGCAGCACTGCAAAAACTGGGCTTGAAATAAGTTTAACATTTCTTAAAATATATCTGAGAAGGTTCTCAGTCATCCAGGTCAAGCTAGGAAAGTTCAGTTTAGGCAACTGGATGTGTAGTTTCTGAAAATATGTTTGTTTGCTCATGTGATCAGGAAAATAAGATGATCTGCCAAAATAATATTAGAGTATTTATGCCCATAAAATAAGACACCTTTATTCAGAATAAGATAGTGGAGTTGTTGTTTTTTTATCATTTTTAAATAAAAATCACCTTATTGTTGATTTTCTTATTTACCTGCTGAATATACATTTATTTTAGGAAAAGTTTAAGTCTAACTAGATTTCATTTTTTGCAGTGAGTACATTCAGAGAGTATTCAGTTTCCAACCTCTTTGAAATGTAAAATTTAAACTAGAAACCAATTTAGAATAATATTTTTAAACAGAACTGAATCATTAAAAAGAAAAACTTTGACCCATTTCAGTTTTTGTTTTGCTGCAGCTGGTCTCTAAATGTTTTAGTAAATCAGGGTTTGGACATAATTAGTTACCTAAACATGTTCAAAGCCTTCAGACTTCTGTAAAATTAGAAAATATTATATTTTTTATGCAATGTAGCTGAGATGTTTCCTGACACAGAAGTTGAGGTTTGATTTGAAGAACTCCGAGTTTATTTAACTGAAGGTTTTCTGCTTGCAGGGCGTCTGAACTGGTGGACAAAAGTCGTTCCAAACTGTCAGAGTCTGCTGCCGCTGGCGACCAGTGGAGATGGAAACTGCCTGTTACACGCTGCCTCGCTGGGTGAGTCTGTGCGCTTTCAGGCTGAGCGTCGCTCAGGTTCGCTCGCCATTAACATTCATCAGCAAAGCTCCACTGTTGACGGAAGAACTCATTGCAGTGTTGCTCATTTGCTTACCCTTTGTGGCCCTCTCAGGAGCGCTTGTTGAGAGAAATTAATAAGGCCACAGCTCATGTGGAGACATGAATTTAGACCTGGTTCTGGTCGCTGCCTGTTCTTTTTATGATTGTAGGAGAAAAAAAACAATAATAAAGCAAAGATTCAGCTGTTATATCATGTCGTTCGTTTCTGGTTCAGGTATGTGGGGCTTCCACGACCGCGACCTGATGCTGCGGAAGTCTCTGTATGCGCTGATGGATCACGGCCTGGAGAGGGAGGCGCTGAAGCGCAGGTGGAGGTGGCAGCAGACCCAGCAGAACAAAGAGGTCAGTTCCACTGGCTGCCCATTTCTCCTCTGCTAGCTTCATTAGCCTGCTGACTAGCGCTAAATTACTTCAGCATTTCAGATCTAATGAAAGCTGTTGCTTTATTTCTCTGCCTAAAGCAATGCAGCAGTAAAACCTTTGGAAAATGAATTCCTGGCTCTTATTTCCTGTTTAGTCTGAAGCATTTTTTATGTATTCTGTACATCAAATATTTCCAAAGGAACATCCAGGCTGTGGGCTATAGATGCTGCTCTATTCTTTCACAACTATGGCTTTATTTCTCAGTGAGATGAGGGAAAATTGGATATATTTTTTTTTTTTTACCTAATTAGAATCTGAAATAACTGCAAAACAATCGGATTTACTGTTTGTCTTGTTCTTCAAACTAGCTGATTTTAATCCTGCTTATGAAATGCAGCTGATTATCTGATCATTAGCAAAACTGAAGACCTTCTGATGTCTGGTTTGCACTCACCTGCTGCTCAGCAGTCACTCTCTCAGCGATGCAAATGTTCTCATCCTGGTTTAATGGAGGAGTAAAAAAAAAAACAACTTTTAAGAAGAGAAACATCCATCTTTTTTTAATTTTTTTTTGAGTTTTTATGGTCATAATGTGAAATGTTTAGGTTATGTTTGGCTGTAATGAACGGGAAATAGAGTTAGCGAGCTAACATGGACAACAGATCAGTAATAGAGCAAGTTTTCAATTGATGTTTCAAAATCAAAATGCTTTAAATCTAAAAATCTGATCTAAAATGTCTGAGATCAAGTTTTCCACAGTAAATGTCACTTTTATGTTTTTATTCATGACTTTTTTGATTAAGTTCTGAGCTTTTATTCTCCTCTGAACAGAACTAAAAGCTCCATAAAATGCATCGATAATGAGCCTCAGTGCGACTTCTGCTATTCTGCAAAACAAAGTCAGGTTTGGAGTAATTCATTACCAGCTGCTTCATCAGGAACATCTGTGTGAAGGGAGAGTTAGCTTCAGTACGGGCATTTCTAAAGTTGCCAAAACCAGATAATCTCTATGATTTTAGAATATACTGTAGGAATAAAAACTGTAGTGAAAACACCACAGTCTCCTTCCAGAGCTGAAAACACCAATTCAGCTACTTTAAAAACAAGGAAGTGAATTGTGAATCGTGAATTCATGCAGATGTTGAATTCATGACATCGTAAAAAGCTTTGAAATAACTTCCTGAGGCTTTTGTTTAAACAGGCCCTTTGCTCCCGAGCAGCAAAACGACAGCTTCTTAGTTTTTAAGCATGGCTTAACGTCTATTTAAATGTTCTATGCTTTTATTAGCCTTCCAGTCAACTATGGGTATGAATATGATGATGAAATATAAGCGTTGACACTTCAGAGTATTTAGTTAAGAAACATCGGTGGTTCTCTGGTTCTTCTGCCTCGTCCTCCCGTTTAATATCATCCTCCTAGAGCTGCTCTTTAGGAAACCTGATTAAAGCCTGAGACCTGCTGCAGCCAAAAAAGGCTTTTCTGCAATTTGTGCTATTTTCACACTGCAGGTCAATGCGACTCACGTCCATCACACATGCAGGGAATTTTTTAGTTGTTTTTTTCTTGCATTGCTCTTAAAAGGTTAGTGGATGACTTTTAAAAATCCTTTGTTTATATTATAGGCTCTGTTTATTCTTTATTTTTGTGTTACTTTTGAAACTAGGCAGACAGGAAACAAAGAGGGAGGGGGGAGACATGCATCAAAGGTCATCAGGTCAGGATTTGAAACTGCCGCGTCGAGGATCAAAGCTTCTGTAGATGGGTCGTGTGCTTAACCACTGCGCCACCGCCACACCCCCAAAAATGGTCATACCCTTCAGGGGAGACACTGGTCCACCTCAGCTCCGGCTCATTACTGCCCTGCAGGCTGGACTGTGGTTCTCCTGCTGTTCTCCTGCTGTTCTCCTGCGTTGATAGCAGGAACATAATTGTTCCAGTTGATATCAAGGCCTAACATAACTCTGGGATTTTTTGGAAATTGCTGAAGTAGTCTAACAAAACACATGTACAGTTTTCCTAGCTTTAAAAACTTTGATTATTTCCACCCCTGTATCGTAACTAAACTACTTTTTCTCCGGTACGTAACGGGCCGTTTCTCAGAGCAGGAGACGGTATGGACACTGTTACATCTCAGCTACTGACTGTGAATGTTTCACACAACTTTGTGTCCAAAAACCTGAACTGTCCCTTTAAGACATTATCTAAAAAAAAAAGCTGCTTAAAGAGACAATTTGTCTCGACTTTGAGTTGCAATAATGCGGCTCACTGATCAGAGAAAGTGGGTTTTTTCATTTACTGTGCAGGCGCAGTGCAGTAAAGGTAGGTGCTTCCTGGAGGAGGCGGGTTCCCACTGCTCTATATTAAACGGTGATGGCAACTGCTTTTCCAGGTCAGGGAGAAGCTGCAGATTAAAGGTCAATTACTGAGAAACCATTGAATAGATCAAAATACCACTTTAAACGTGACATCGATGAAGGAATAACTTATAACAGTTAAACCTTAAAAGGTTGCTTTTGTCTGACAGGATGTTTAACAGCCAGTAAATGGAACCTGTTTTATTGTTGGGCTTTGATCGTGTTGTTGATATTGAACTGTTTTAAACATATATATATTTTTTAATGCCGGCTTCCTCCTTTTCTAATTTTGGCCGAGCCGGTAATTATTTTTAATTAAATCATCACTGTTATAAACACGCTGACATTCCCGTCTGAAACGGTGGGCGAATGTTTAACGGGATTATCCCCTCCTCTGACTTTACTCTCATAAAGCTGTAAATAATCCACTCTGTAAACAAATTGGGCTGTTTGGAGTTTTTTTATTTCATTCGTCTTTTACAGACTGTATTTTTTTTACTTGTCATTAGAGCAAACCTTGTGGTCCAGCAAGTGTTGTTTATTTAGTACGGCCGCTGAGGAGAGGCCACACCAATAACGCTTCACTGTTGGGTCCTTCTTTAATGGCTGCTTCTGCAGACCTTCTACAGACTGATGGATATTTTCCATGAGAAATCCTGCTGCTGAATGAACAGCACCAACGTTAAGCAGAGGCTCTAGTAACGTCGGTGCATGCTCCTGTGACATTTGACACAGTCTCTCTAAATGGCCAACCTGTGTGTGCGTGTCCCCTCCTTTCTTCCCAGTCCGGACTGGTGTACACGGAGGAGGAGTGGCAGAAAGAGTGGAACGAGCTGTTGAAGCTGGCCTCCAGCGAGCCAAGAATCCACTACAGCACCAACGGCACCAACGGGTAAGGTCCGGCACGGACAATGCCTCGACTGTTTACCCACGACCACCCCCCCGTCACCGACAGGTCCTCTGAGACGCATACACAGACTATAAAAGCCAGTCAGGTTACTGCAGAGAACGTTGGTTCTTTAGGATTATTTGATGTCTCTGAAACTTAGAGGATTTCCCTCGTCTGGTTTAATTCCAGAACAAACATGTTGATGTGTTTCCTTCAGGGCGGAGTCCTCTGATGAGCCCGTTTATGAGAGTCTGGAGGAGTTTCACGTCTTCGTCTTGGCTCACGTCCTCAGGAGGCCCATCGTGGTGGTGGCCGACACCATGCTGAGGGACTCTGGAGGAGAAGGTTAGATGTTCGCCCAGACCACAGGAAATTCACATCATGAGTGTTGAAACTTTCTATTCAAGGATTACATTTAAAGTATAAAAAAAGAATCTGCCGCGTTGAAGAAGAAAAACAGACATTCTTAGGGAACATCTGGTGTGAAATGAGGCAGATCTGTTCGTAATTTATCTTTACAGATTGTTTAAAAATGGAAGAAATTTTAATGGATTGGTACTTAAACTGGTTGTGAAACATTTGGCTTCATATGATAAATTCAGAGGAGTTTGAACGTCCATGTTTTACTTCAACCTTCTCCTTTTAAACATCTTTTGTATGTTCAGAGATATGATCCAGTTGTTTATTTGTGTTTTGGGGTTTTATGTGGGGGTATCCCACCAGCGCCGCCTGCTTGTTTGATACAGAAACCAGATTTATACCAGAGTTTCTGCTCCATGTATGTGATCATGGCCCACCACCATGATTCAGCCAAAAATGAAAACTGCAGTTTCTTTCCCACCCAATGCACAAACCTCCAGCATGTGGATGTTTCACCTCAGGGTTTCATTGCTTCCAGACTCTGTTTTCTCTGGGTTGGGAAAAGTTCTCATTTCTGCTTTCATGCATTGATGGCTAACTGCAGCTCTCTGCCTTTCTGTGTCGCTCAAAAAACCCCTTTATTACCATCAACTAAACGCCTTATTCCAGTTAAATGTAACGGGACCATACATGGCGTGCCTCTGTGGATATAACATGCTGTTTATTTGCAAACGTATTCTAATCATAATCAGAGTTTAAAATACATTTGAATGTCATGAATTCACTTTAATTTGAAAAGCCAACGCCAGTGGTTCCTGTCTGTCTTGCTGCTGAGTTGGTTAGCATGTAACGCTAACTGGTGGCTACATTGCTCCTTTTTATGGTTTAGATTTATGTTTGCAACAAAGATTCAGGCAATGTATGAAATGTAATTGTAACATACGTTGTATAAATCTTGTATAACTTATTTGCTCCGTTGCTTTGTGTAAATTTACGCTGCGTCCGCTTCCCTACGTGTGAAGCCCAGAGGTGCTCCAAGGAAAACACCAAGGAACTTTGGGAGTATCCAGATTTTCTAAAGTTATCTTCTTCATTCTGTGAGAAAACTGAGTGCAGAGAAGCTTTATTTGTTGCATATTTAAGTGCATTTATTGTTTTTAATCTTTATTTTTTTAATTATCCTAGAAAATCTAGTCCAACATTCGTTCGTAAATCAAACGGATTTAAAAAAATTAACACTGTGATCCTTTAGTTTCTTGTTGATGTGATATTTCAGCAAAAATGGAAAGTATTTCAATTGTTCCATCTGAGACGGTGTAATGATCTCATTGATTATAAAGTTGTGTATTTGCTGCATAGAGTCTGATGCAGCGTAAATCTGGGCGAACATGTGAACGTGGCTCCTGGTGCTGATTCATTTTCTGACCCCAGTAACTGTCAGTAAACACTCCCAGACTCTAAGCAATGACTGTACTGTCCAAAGGTCTATCTCCTCCTTTTTTTCTTTGTATTGTTCTTATATGCAGCTTGTTTTCTACAAATATTTTATAGAAATGCTGATATTTTTTTTGATACAGCTTGATGCAGGTATGTTTTGCATCCTTAGTGAATAGATATTTGGAGGAAAGGAATAGTAGGGGACTGATAAAAGAGTACAAATTAAAGAGGAACAGAAGTGAAGAACTTCTGACTACTTTCAGTTGTTAATGTTACCATTTTTTGACAAATAAAATAATTGTTTTATAAAGATAAATTTCCTAGTTCTCTCTTATCTTAAAGCATCCTGATGTCCAATAAAAAAAACTCAAGATGCATTTTTCTGATATTTAACTTCCTCCTGTCTCTGCTGCAGCTTTTGCTCCCATCCCGTTTGGAGGCATCTACCTGCCACTGGAAGTGCCGGCTGCCAAGTGCCATCGCTCTCCTCTGGTCCTGGCGTACGATCAGGCACATTTCTCTGCTCTGGTCTCCATGGAGCAGAAGGACAGGACCAAAGATCAAGGTGAGACTCTCTACCGTTCATCCCTCCTATCAGGGACTCTGAAACCTGAACACTGCTCCATTGAAGTGCCACATACTGAAAGATAAAAAAATAAGACCTGATAAATCAATTCTGGACTTTTTTTTTCTTTGTGCAAACAACCCGATTATTTCCGGGGAACATTTTCTGCCTGTTTCTCTCAGTTCATCTTTTTTAAAATTTTATAATAACAGCTCATCCATTAGAACCGAGATTTGTCACATCACCACACCAATCGTCCTTGGTCTGCAAACTCTCACCTTCATACAGCAAAGTATGAAATAGTACAGGTGCTGTTGGTTTTATAGAAACGAACATACAGTTGTTGATTTGTACATAATTAATGGAGCTCTTAGACTCTGTCTCCTGTACTGGTTGGTTGGTTCTGATAAATAGGAGAACTATGTCCATTTTGACCTTTTTAGTCCAACCAGCTACAGATGATTGCAATCAGTGTTGAATCATGGGAGAGTTTGTTTTTTTTTTCCTTGTATCGAAAGGATCTTTCTATCACATGAAAGGCTTTTTTAATTATTGTTATCTTTTACAATATGCTGATTTAAAAATGTGTAATTTTTTTTATTTTAATAATTTATTGTGCCAGCTGTGCTATATAGTGACTGAATAAACTGTTTTCTAACACATTTTAAACCTGTTTGGTTACTAAGTAATAGAAACATAAGTATTGAAATATGTGGAACACTAATGATTCCTGATGAACAGAGGTGTAAAACGGACGGGGTATGTCGCTCTGACATACTGTCAGACTGTTTCTTTGCTTGGATGAAGTGAATGCTAACTGTGATTAAGCTCTTTGTTTTTAGTGTGATCCAACAATCAGTGCTGAGAGAGACTTTGTGCTGCTAGCAGTGGTTTTAAACAGGTGGATCTGGTTCTGGTTACTCTGAGAGGAATGTTAAATCTTGGCTTCATTAAGTGCATTAACTCACAAAAGCTTTCTTTCCTTCCATGCTAATTGTTAGAATGTCTTTTCTGTCATGTTTTAAATGTTTTGCGTAGTGTCCTCCACTTTTCTATCATCACCTCACCTTCCGAACAGCAGCAGAGAAGTTCTGCTGCTTCTCCATGCAGCACTGCTAAATGGGAGCTATGTAGGTGAGAACTAAAGGAGTTTATCAGTGTTTATTTTTATAACCAGAACCACATAAAGTTCCTTCTGAATCCTTGTCATCGTTAAATTGTAAATAATCCGAACCGGACTTACGATTCATCCATGGTTCTGCTTTAGCATGCTTCGGTTCTGTCTCTGCTTCCCTTGCAAACAGCAGCGAGGCTCCACTAAGGTGAACAGTTGCAACCTCTACTGGATCAGGGGAACATTACAACAATGAAAGATATTACTTTTAAAGTGATGTTATTCAATAATCAGATCAAACAAAATGTAATCTATTAACATTTAAAGGTCATTTCTTTGTTTACATCAATAATATTTATGATCCAATTAAGCAGTAAAATTTGTCGCTCTTCTTCTCACAGTCCAGGCCTTTAATCTCCATCTTTTGTTTTTCTTGTCTCCACCCAGCAGTTGTGATTCCGCTCACCGACTCGGAGCACAAAATGCTGCCTCTGCACTTTGCTGTGGATCCTGGGAAGGACTGGGAATGGGGAAAAGACGACACGGACAACGTGATGCTGGCGAGGTAAAAATACAACTCAAAAACGTTTGTCTGTGCAGCTCCATCTGCTTAGTCATGTTTGCGGGCGTGAGAGCGCAGGGATCGGCTGCTGACTCCAGGTCAGAGACACCCGCTGACGGTGACAATCAGGTTAGCCTTCAGTGAATGAAGCTGCTAGAAGAGCCGCCTTTACCTGAGCTGCTGGTGTCGGGTTTAAAGATCACAAAATGAAAAGGTTTTTGCATGATGTGAATCCAGGATCCTTTGTGTTTTCCCATTCGTTCCATTTTATTCAATGAAGAGAAACAGTCAAATTGACGGAGAAAGTAACATAAATTTGAGCGCCAGTTTAAAACTGTTTCAGAATAGAAACAGCTCAGATTTATATTTATGTAAAGCCATAGAGTCAGGTTTATCTGCTAGTTTTATGAAGTTTTTTCTTTAAGGAAGCTCAGCCAGTTGCAGAAACCTTTGAGCAGACAGACGGTTTGTTATATGAAGTGTTTAGCTACTATTTATCACAGATCTATTTCTTTTTCTGTTTGTCAGTGTGGCTCTCTCCTTGGAGGCCAAGCTCCAGATGTTGCACACCTACCTGACTGTTACCTGGCTGCCGCTGCCATGTGAGGTAATGACCAGCTGTGCTCTCCTCCTTTCAGGGTGACATTTGCAAAACGGGTAATAAAATCATCCCAAAGATCTGATGGATTCAACTTTTGCTTCCACCTACTTTGTATGAGAGGTTTTGTTGTCTTTGCATCTGTCGCCATCTGCTGGCAGCTTCACAGAACACACAGCGCTGGGTGCAACTTTGCATTTAAAAAAGTAATCTGATTACTTTCTTTTATTGGGGAATAAAAGGTGTGCAAATAAACAAATGAACACAATGTAATATTTTGGACTTTAAGGTGAGGTATTAATGTGAAAAAATCCAGAAATCTGAAATTAAAATAGCAAAAATATCTAAATAGCACTTATCTTTGGTATTGGTACTGTGTCAGAGAAGTACTGATCCAGATGCAGCCTTACTGTAGCGATACATTTCAGAGCTTCAATATTTTTTACAACCCTAAGTCTAACACAGCACGTTACTGAAACCCGGTCACTCAAAGAGTTATTTCAGAGAGCTGAGGGGAATACGAGACCCCGATTGGCTGAGGAGTTGTGATGTGGGCGGGGCTTTGTTCTCAGACTCGAGGAGAAGAGCAGATGAGATTGACTGATGGCGTTCCTAACCTTGGAGCGTTTCCTGGAGTCGGTTTATTTCTGTAGCATCAATTCACAACACGTCATCTGAAGCCTCTTTACAGAAACAATTCAATCAAAGCACAGTTTACCTGCAAAAATACCAAGTTTCAAAACATCTCATTTGCTTTATTTGTATTAAACTATAAACCTTAAACATAATAATCACATCTACAGAAATGTTTTTAATTAAGAGTCTTAACTCGCAAACAAAAATGCTGCAATATTACAGTACAATTTTTTTTTTTTAGATGTAGTTATTTTCATTCTTTAATTATTTAATATTAAACATTTTATACAATTCAAATAAAAATATATATTTACATTTTATTCGGTTGTTCTTCTGCAGCAGGCCCCTCTGGCCCAGCCTGAATCCCCCACGGCTTCAGCAGGAGAGGACGCCCGAACGCCTCCCGACTCCGGAGAATCAGACAAGGAGTCGGTCAGCAGCAGCTCCAACGGCAACGGCGACACCACCACCGGGTCCACCGTCAATGGAAGCGGCTCTTTGGCCAAAAACAGCTCTTCTTCCTCCTCTAGTTCATCCAGCAGCGGATCAGCAGGAGCCGGAACAGGCGGGAAGGACAAAACCAAGAAGGAGAAGGACAAAGACAAGAAGAGGGCCGACACGGTGGCAAATAAGCTCGGCAGTTTTGGAAAGAGCCTGGGCAGCAAGCTGAAGAAGAACGTGGGCGGCCTGATGACGGGGAAGAACGCCGGCGCGGCGGGCGCCAAACAGGAAGGAGGGGAGAAGAAAAAGGGCTCGTTTAGAGGGAGGAAGGGCAGCAAGGACAGCTCGCCGTCCACCCAGGCCTCAGAGGATTCTGGGAAAGGATCGCCCTCATCGGGGAGTGAGCGCCTGCTGGGAACCATGAGCAGCATGAGCAGCAGCGGCGGCAGCAGCACGGAGAGCGAGCACTACAAGTACAGCGCCGACGTGAAGGTCAGCCTGGGCATCCTGAGAGCCGCCATGCAAGGCGAGAGGAAGTTCGTCTTCGCCAGCCTGCTCACTACCAGCAACAGGCAGCCCTACCAGGAGGAGATGATCCAGCGGTACCTCGCCGACGCCGAGGACCGCTTCCACGCGGAGCAGGAGCAGCAGCAGCGTGACGCAGAGCGGAAAGGAATGACCGTCCAGCCCCTGAAGAAGGAGGCGCTGGGTGGCGCGGAGCTGAGCTATCGGCCCTATGAGGCCAAAGAGGAGCCTGCAGAGAGCGTCGCTCCTTCCTTCAACCCCACCCCTCTGAGTCCCTCTCTGTACTCCGCCGTGGTGCCGATCCCGCGGCCCTCCTTCATCGATCAGCCTCCCGCAGCGCCGCCGCTCACTCAGCACCTCCACATGCACGGCCACCTGGACCTACGGCGGCAGCTCGCCGGCGGTTCTCCGGCTGCCTCCTACCCGGGCCTCCCCTCCTACGCCACCCTGCCCCGCCACTGCCCCGCGCAGGCTCCCCCCCACCCCCAGTACCTCCCCCCCCAGGGCCCCTCATCCCTCAGCCCCTCCCGTCTGGCTCCCTCCTACCCCTTAGAGTTCGATCCGCCCGATTACCCCGGGGCCGAGCCCGTTGCTGCGAACTACACCAACGGCTTCCGGGACCTGGACTCCCGGGGCGGGCTCCCCCCCGTCAGACACTACTCGCTGGGCAGCGCCGGCGGTCTGGGCGGCCTGCAGTCCAGCCGCTGTCGGACACCCAGCTGCAACTACTACGGACACCCGGAGACGGGGAACTACTGCTCCTACTGCTACAGAGAAGAGCTGCGCAAGAGGGAGACGGAACCGAGCATCCACCGGTTCTGATCGGACCAGCGCCGCGGCTCAGAGGGAGAAGAGTGGCCTTTTTTTGTGTGTTTCAGTTAAACGGATCAAAACGGACTGAGAAGGGCCTTTTTGTTGTTTTTACCGTGTCATTTCCTGTTGAAGGTGGTTTCTCGCTGCTGGGGGGGGTCATACTGGGATGAACTGACTGCACTTCTGTTACGTATTTTTTGCTCTTATGCAGCTGTTGTGTACGAGTGTGTGTGTGTGTGTGTGTGTGTGTGTGTGTGTGTGTGTGTGTGTGTGTGTGTGTGTGTGTGTGTGTGTGTGTG
>JAUZNJ010062185.1:0-27532 GCA_034780135.1 Jordanella pulchra
AAAAGGTCTTGAAACAATATTATCGTTTATCGCAATAACTTTTTGAGACAATTAATCGTTCAGCAAAATTTGCTATCATGACAGGCCTACTACCACCTCTGTTTCCCTCTTCCCTTCCTTTCTAGCCTTTTAGCTCGTTCTTTTTTCCTTCCTCTCAAACTTATATTTGTGTCTTGTTCTTCATCCTTTTCTTGGAAATATCGTTCACCCAGGTGATCTGTGATGTTTCAAATGACTGAGAAACTCTGGTTTCCTTTTTGTTTGAAAGCTGTAGGTTGAAATGTTGGGCCTTTATGAATATTTAACATACTCCTTTACGGTTTTGTTCCAGTTTAAGCTAACCACTGTGTTTTAATTAGGCTACAGCAACTCGTATCACGATTTTTATTTGTTAAAGGCTTTGTTTGATTCATTTGGTACCAAAGGTCCAGGCGGTGAAGTTAGTTGGGATGAAGTGTTTGTGCTAATATGCTGCGTTGGATCAAACATCTCTGCTTTGGTCCTGTGGGTCTTTTTTTTTGTCAGATGTAACTCTGGGAATGTAAGGCATGCTGTCATTTTGTAGAGAGGACAAGACAGATTTGGTCAGTCTTGCTGTTGTGTCGAGCTTAAACATTTTTTGGTTCAAGTTATAAACTGCGGGATCAGAGAAGCGTGATCTGCTTCAGTGTGTGAAACAATGAGAAGATGATATTTTTTTAAATTCATTTTTATGTCTCATTTAATCTGCTGTTGAAAAAACCAGTTAGCAGCAATAATTCCTTCTGATTTATATCAAACATCCCGAACTTCTGCTTTTCTAGATGGGCTTTATTTGTTTGTTTATTGTTTACACTTTCTTTGGTTAGTTCTTTATTTCCTTCTTTTTCTGCTAGTATTACAAAAGAAAGCTTCTTTCATCCTGGGGATCATCTAGGTGATCTCTGTTGCTTTATTTACATAAATATTTTGCATATTTATATTTCATGCACAGATGCACACATGAGCAACAAGCCACCAGGAGTGGATGTTCTGTTTAAATAATCTTCTCAGTGAATCGTCCATCAAGAACAGAGTGCTATGTTTTCTTTTTTTCTGGTTCCTAACTTAGAAACAATGTGAAGAGGTGTGTTTCCTATTATTGATAGAGGCAAAGGTAGTCACATATAAGTGACACGCTGCCCACACATTAACCACCATTCTTTTATATTTGATCACTTTCCTCTAGTTTTTGTTTTTTTCTAAACCTTTTTTGGACTCTGCAGGGAAGAAATATCTCCCGTTGATTTCTTTTTCTCCTCTAAACTACGCCAAATCTGTTTGGATGAACCTTCTAAACAGCCCTCGGAGTCTCATGTTTTCTAACGACGCAGCAAACAATCGACTGGGTTTATAAGAAGGCATGTGACGACCACTTAGATTCGCATCGGAAAGAGGGAGAAGAAGCTAGCTAGCGCGAGCCAGAAGCCTGCAAGCTCTTCCGTGTTCAACTACATTAAACAAGCAAGACGTCCGTTTATTTTGCACATTAACTGTGTTTTTTTTTTTTGCTTTATTAAATACAAATGAATATTGCTGTGAACTTAGTAATTCTTTACTTTTCAGGTTAATGAATAGTTCGAATGAAAACGTGTAATTGAGGAAAAAATATATTGTAAATGGCTAAAATGTAAAAACAAAAACACTTCATTCAATCCTCAGAAATACCAGAGGAAGAGATTTAGATGGAGCATATTTTATAAACAATCATCTTAAATGCCAGATGTATATAATATTTGTACCTTTATGTCCGAATTCTAGTTCTGAGTAGGTTTAATAAACACAAACAAGAAATCAACACTTTTTTTTTTTTTTTTTCTTTTTCAGAGACTTTCAGCTTAGAAGGTGCACATGACGAAAAAGATGCATCGAAAATCTAAAAGACATTAAAAAGAAAAATATCCACATAAAACTAAAGCAAGCAGATCATAGAAATGATTATCAGTCATAAAGTGCAGCTGGTGTCAGTCGTCTGTGAGATGGGCTGATGGTCTGACTGTTTCAATATAAGCAGTATTAGATTACTGCATTTGTTGACAAATATTTTAATTTTTTTCAACCCTAAAATGTGTGAAAGAAAGTCGAGACTCTCTGCGGTGGAAAACAAACTTCCTCCTGGATCATACCGTGGAGAGGTTTTTTCCTTATCAGCTATAGTGGTGCTGCTGAAACCAATGAGGAAATAAATGCCGCTTCTTTTATCGATCTGTCGCACAGAATCTGAAAATAATACCTTGATACAAGATGGATTCTTTACCAGAACACTGCTCATAGTGTTCCTATGGAACAGGAATCATTTAACATGTTGTTATTGATCTACTCCAGTACAAAGTGGACAAAAGAAGTCAAAAGTAGTGGTTGGGAACATGCTGGAAATGTCATTACTTTATTTTCAGTGCATATTGTGCGCACACAAGCAGTGGAGCTTCTAGTATGTTCCAGCCTCTGAGCCAGATTACACTCATTAAAGTTTCGAGCTGGTGTGCAAGTAAGAGTGCGTCTAGAGGACTTATTGATTGTGTGCCAGGCCAAGATGAGTTAAAAAAAAAAAAGGTCTGTCCTGAGTGCTCCATATGGAGGGTTGATGTTGGGTGAGTGTGGTCAAGAGGGGGAGAGGCAGAGGGAAGGAAAATGAAGGAAGGGAGGAAAGAAGGATGAAGGAGACCTTCTTTTTTCTTTCCTTCTGGGCTTTTCTGCCTCTGTCATTAAGCTCTCCCATGTCAAAGACAGATGGAGCAGTTGGTGTGTGTGTACATGCTTTTTGAGCACAGGCTGATGTGACCCACCCTCATCCGTGTACACACACACACACACACACACACACACACACACATAAACGTCATTGATTGCTGCCTTTTATGCCGCCCCTGATGGGACGTCTCCGGGCACCTACAAGACCTCCGCCATCTGTAGTAACTCAACCTTGAGGGTCAGCCTGCTCATCGTCAGCACCAAGTTTTCCTGAGATTAAAGATGAAATCGCTATTCTGATCACATACTTCATCATTTTTTTTTACCATCTTAAAAAAGAAAATGTTTTTGTCATTTATTTTGTTTTGCACCTTATGGCCCAGGTTGAGTGTAACCTTAGACGTGATTCCCAGGCTCTAGATGAATACTTCACTGAAAGTCTGCCCTTTCCATTACATTTCTGGCCGTCGGCCTTTTTCTCTCAGAGCTGTGCATGACACGAGCAAAAATAGTTTCTAATATTGATGCACACATCAGTTAGTAAAGGATGGAAAATTCAACAAATCTCTCTGGATTGGCTCTGATCCCTGGTCGACTGGCCAAGGTTCATTAAATGCAGCAGCACTAGAAAACGCCTACTTTTACTTATATAAATAGCATATCTGATCTGATTTGTCGGATGAGACGATAATCTTTTTTTTTTGTTGTTGTTTTTTTTTTTTTTCTTCAAAGCTACCAACTCTATTAGAGGACCTGCAGCACATCTTGATTCTTAAATCAATATGTTTCAGAGTCCTTGAGCAGAAATCGTACCTAAATAAATACAAGCTTAGATTGGTACATGAAAGCATGATCAGTGCAGTTTTAGTTTCTGCGAGTTTTCAATTCAGTTGAACTGTGGACTTCTTTTTCTTTTTTTTTTATCCATAACCATTACTTTCTGGTTAAACAATGTTCTGTAATCCTGAAACGCTTCAGAAAAAAAAATCAACACTGATCAAATCAAATGGACTTTAAGGCCAGGAAAGCCTTTCTGCAAATCACTTTTTGTTCTCGGACGTCTCCTCATAAGCCTGCTCACTGTGCAATACCACCAGCTGCAAACATTTAGTTTTTAGTAGGTGATTTAAGAAAAAAAAACACACTAGTTTTTGAAAGTATTATGTGTAATTTCTCATTTTTATTATGAAATTTGAGTGACGAGAAAAAAAGAAATCTAATAATTGGATTTATTAGAAAAAAAATCTAAGATTAGATGCTTGATTTTAAGCGGTATCATCCTGCCCCAGTTAGAGACGGCTGGAAAGGTTAGCACAGGTTGAAATAAGCTGAAATTTAACAAAAGCTCAACACACTTTTAACACATGCAGCCCTTCAGTCTGAGAGCATTTTACCTCATCGATCTAATAGTAAGGGTGGCAATATGGCAAAAATATTACATCACTAATTTTATCTTTTAAAATCACATTTTTTTTTTTTTTTATCATAATGCTAAGTGTATTTTTGAAAATAATTTTAAAGTCTCTTCTGTAAATAAAACAGTTCTGAAAGAAAAAAAAAACAACATATAATTAAGGCCCAAAGAAACAAAGTGAACTACTTTTAATTTAAATAGCACAACATGTGCAAAGAACATAAACATAAACATAAGACATGGAGCGGCCATATTGGAGTACTCTGTGGTTAGGCTGCTCATACCGGGGGTCAACTAGAGGCGTTTGAAGCTGTGGTCTAAATCTAGCCCTTTGTTTTTAACCATCTTAAAGGGAACCACATCTTTTACGATTTAACTGCTTCCATTAACTCTTTTCACCTCTTCTCATACGGAGGGCCTTTATCAAATGCGTGTGTTAACGTCCGTTTGGGTGCAGCGATGCTGTTTCTTTCTCTTCATGTGATTAAACAAGTTTGTCGTTCTGCCAACTGACGCTCGAACCGTGTCTGAGCAAACTTTGCAAATGACTTCTGTTTGCGTCCTTTCATTTGGAGAAAAACCAAACCAGTTTCATCTAATGAAAGTGGAGTTTGTTTTTGTTTTTAAGCTCTCAGCCATGGCTCTACATGCATCTAATGCTTCACACACAAACCAGGGGGCATGTAGGAAAGTCAGTCACTATCGGTTATTTGCTATGATTGGTCCGTCAGGTTGACCGCACAATGTGTCATGCAGATCGGCATAGAACTGCAATTTCTAGAATGGGACCTAAACCATCCTAGGGTTTTCTCACTTTGGCAGATCGTCTAATGTTCCAAACTCAGTCTTGTATAAAAGTTATTTCAAAGAACTTTGGCCTGATATCAAATATGCTTATATTTTCTATCTCAACTGACAAGTAACCAATAGTTTTTTTTCCCCTTTGGCCTACTAATAGATACAAAGTCTTTTTCTACCTCCCATCCTGTACAGTTGAGTACAAATGGCTATTTCTTAAATAAAGGAATAAAAAAACCCGTCCACACCGTTGACGTTTTGACTTCCCGGCAGACTGAAGTATCAGTTTGATGGACGTTAACTGCTGGAGCTGCAGAGTCAACCTTCACTTGTTTATCACAAAAGCAGTGGTTTTGAATGCCTTTATCTGTGCAATTATTTGTTTTTAAAGCTAATATCAGCCGATAACCATAACATTTGAATAATATCCCCGATTTCTTCTGAATCAAACTATGTTTTAAAGCAACGGGTGTTTGACTGGATGAATCCCCATCCTCAGGTCAATCAGGAACACCTGTAGCGGATCCCAACCCACCTTGTTGTTTATGATGAGGGTTAAGCTTTTATTCACCAGTCATCGCATTAAAACAGAAGGAAAAAAAAAAGGTCCAGCCTACTTCCATTTGTCTGTGTTGCAAATGTTCAGGCTTGACTCTGGTAGGAGGCAGTATTATAGCAGCTCTGTCCCTCTCACACCTTGCAGGCTTCTACAAACTGTCAGCACATGCAAGGCAGTGATGCAAAGCACTGAGCGAGCCTCTGACGCCTACTGTTTCCCCTGTTGCTGTGTCTGTGGGAGTGTCTGTTCACTCCTTTTTTTTATCTGCACCCTGTTTTTAAATGGGGCCTTCATTCAACTCCGAATGAAAGGTTAGAGCTCAAATATGACACTTTTCTGGTGACAGTTTGATGGAGGTTTTTTTTTTCCCCCTCAATGATTTAACATGCGCCTGAAGAATCAGTATGTGTGATTCTCCTGCTTTGGACAAAAGAAACTCATTGCAGCAGAGGGTGTGAGTGTGTATTAAAGGAAAAGCCTGATATTTATGCTTGCAGTGTTGGAGCTGTGCAACAAAGCGTGAGTGTGTTTGAAGCTGTGACATCAGTATGCAGGTATTTCTTAATGGACTGCCAGGACTAAAGCAGCCGGTAGGCACCGATTTCCAAATGTCTCAAACTGACACACACATTCAGTTGCTAGGTTAGACTTGTTGTTTCCAGGTATTGGTATTATTTTCTTGCTCAGTCGTGTCTGGGAAGTTTGAAAAAACAAAAAAAACAAAAAACAAAAAAAAAAAAAAAAAAAGCACGTAGGAACAGCGTCTGAACCGCAGCCTGTTCTTGCCCTACAGATGCTGCAGGTTTTTTTGGCAGGGCCACACTGAGGTAGAACCCTGAGGGCAAGGTTTACCACCTCAGCACACCTTTTTTTTTTTTTTTTTTTTTTTTTTTTTTTTTTTTTATTTTAATCGTTCACAACCCCTGTGACCCCTGACTGTCAACTGTGGTTTTTCTTATTAGCTCTTCAAACTCGCTTTTATTCAGTTATTCATTTTTTTCCCACTTTAGTTTCATATTAGAAATAAAAATATAAATGACATTTCTTTCACAAACTAGCTTTTATTTCAATCATTCCTTCTAGGAGTCGACCTTAATTTAAAGGGCGTCGAAATTCTAGCTGTAAAACAATCATGTTTCACTCCAAACAATGAAAATATAACACGCTAAATGTTTGCAGCTAGTGGCATCACTTGGTTTATCAGTTATAAGGAGATGTCTAAGAACATAAAGTGATGAACTGATTGTCTCTGAGCTCTGGAAGGACAGGGAGTGTACTGTTGGAAAAAAAAAAAATCGTTTCCAAAAATCAAATCTTCAGGTTTCTTATTTTCCTCTAACTGGAGGATGATGACATGTAAACTCTCCCAGTTACTAGTCTGTGTTTATGAAAACTAGTCTGCTCAGTTCTGCCTCTATTCTCCATTTATATACTAACCACCTACTCTATATTCTGTTTTGTTAGTAAACCTGATGCAGTGGTGCAAAAATCCAATATATTTATTTATTTACCAGGTTTTTTTCCCTCCTAAATCATCAAGGAAAGACCAAAAATGTCATCAACATCATCTTTGTTCTGCATGTCCTTAAGGGAGGTTTTTACACCAGTGTTTTTTTTAACAGGAAGAAAGCTATCTGCTAATCTCTACAGATTACTTTTCATAAGATCACAAGTTTTTCTTTTGCAATATTTGTTGATATGCATCAAATAAGTGACAGCCAGTGAAAGGAGAAGTTTTCTTTGCCGCTATTTTTTTTTCTTTGCTAAATTGCAATCAAACCAGCATTGCGAGTCCTTTCTTTTTAAATGCAGCTGAATAAGTTAACGGGTTAAAGTGATGCAAAGGAAAACGATGGCCGCCTCAACCAAAGCTGCAGACTCTTTGTTCATGGTTGAAAACAGGATGGATTGTTTTGAATTGATGCCATACAGGAGTTGGTAGTAATATTTACTCAGTTATGGTTACTTGGGTAACTTTTAGACAATAAATGTACTTCTAGGACTAGGTCTACTGCTCCATATTTGTTTTTGCAATATCTCAATAAAATATCTCTACTCTTATGTGATTACAATGTTTGTCTACTCCCTCCATTCTGAGTAACTTGACTGAATAACAAACACGCTTGTTTTGAATACAACCTCACTTAAATCCACTGTAACATTTGAAGGTCAAGCTAATAAACGGTGAAGAGTTCATTGTTTCTCTAAGTTTTATGTTCAAAAGAAAATATTTTCTTCAAACTTGTTTTTTCACTTATTTAATTCTTTGATATACCAGAATTTGCATGTATCTTTACATTTCATTTTTTCTTTAATACTTTTAAATATCAGGCGTTATAATGAGTTACTCGGTACTTGAGTATCCATTTTAACAAATACTTTTCTACTTAAGTAATATCACGGATAGCTACTATTTACTTTTAATCGAGTAAAAATATGAAGTAGTGCTACTAAAATTTCAGACTACTCTACCCACCTCTGATTCCATGTATTTGTGACTGTATTGCTCGTGTGTGTTGATATTGAGGTGAACCTTCAGGCAGGGGAACCTGACTTCATTCTTCATTTTCCTCCTCTAATTATTGCTGCATTGGTTAACCTCCGGCTCAGAATGTGAACTTATTCGGAGAATTGAAAACTTTCTTTCATATCCCTAGATTATACTGACTGGCCGCTTCATCGGGTACGCCTTGCTAGTACCGGGGTGGACTCCCCATTTTCCTCTTCAGAACTGCCTTAATACTTTCTGTCATAGCTTCAACAAGATACTGGAAACATTCATCAGAGAGTTTGGTCCATATTTACTGGATAGCATCATACAGATGCTACAGATTTATCGGCTGCACATACATGATGTGAATCTCTGGTTCCACCACATCCCAAAGCTGCTCTATTGGATTGAGTTCTGATGACTGTGGAGGCAGTTTCAGTTCAATGAACTCATTGTTATGTTGAAGAAACCAGTTTGAGATGATGGCGATGGAGTGCGAATCACCTCAAGTAGCCATCAGTAGATGGTAACATTGTGGTCTTAAAGGGCTAGACATGGTCATCAACAATACTCAGGTAGGCTGTGGTGTTGACACTGTGCTCAGTTGGTGCAAAGGGGCCCAAAGTGTGAAAAGAAAATATCTCCCTAACCATTACTTCCAACACCACCGCCTTGAACTGTTGACACAAGGCAGGACGGATCCAAGCTTTCATGGTGTCTATGACGAATTCTGAACCTTGCAGCAGAAATCAAGACTCATCCAACCATCAATGTGTTTCTGGTTTTACTGAGCCTGTACAGATTGTAGCCTCAGTTTCCTGTTCTTAGCTGACCTGAGTTGCATCAGGTGTGGTCGTCTGCTGCTGTAGCCCATCTACCTCAAGGTTTGACATGTTGTGCATTCGAAATGCTCTTCTGCATACCTCTGTTGTAACGACTGGTTATTTGAGTTACTGTTGACTTTCTATCAGCTCAAACCAGTTGGCCGTCCTCCTTTGACCCTTAGCATCAACAAGGCATTTGCGTCCACAGAACTGTCACTCATTGGGTAATTTTTTTTCTTTTTTTAGACCATTCTCCGTAAAACCCTGGAGATGGTTGTCCGTAAAAATCCCAGTAGCTCAGCAGTTTCTGAAATACTCCCACTAGCCGTCTGGCTAACAACAACAATGCTATGTTCGCTTAAATCACCTTTCTTGCAAACCTTGCTGTTGGTCTCATCTGACCAAAGCAGTTTCTTCTTCTACTACATGTTTGCAGTTGACCTCATTACTGGAAATTTGATGACAACTTAATAACACTTTTCAGCAGAGTTCAATGAGCTCTGTCACGTTACGATATGATGATGATCTTTGCTTTACAGGCAGACTCAGCTGTTTTTGTCGTTTCAATCGTCATTTAAAGAACACAGGGTTGTACTCACACCGTGCTTAGGTTTAAGGTGTTAGTCAAAAAGAACAGCCAGGTTACAGCGCGTTATTTTAAAAATATCAGCTTCAGAGAAACCTTTCATTCAGGTGTCATCACCCCCCCCCCTGAGGTCACACTCTCACCCTGAGTCATCTCAGCTCACCCTAAGGCCTTTTGACACCTACAGCCACTGCGTTTGATGCAAGTGTGAAATGCAACCAGAGCCTTAAGACGTTCAGGGTTTTTACCAATGTGTCCCAATACCTGTGACATTTGTATCTAATTTAATCTAATTTAAACTCAAAGTCTTTCAGAGATTGTTTCCCTTTTTCAATTGTAGAGCTGTTTGAAACTTTATTAAGCAGATTGATGTCTGAAACTTTTTTATTTGATGCACTATTTGTAGGTTTTAATTCAACCAGTGCACATTTTGGACCCAAGAGACTTATTGCAGCTATTGGATTGCAGCTTATCTACCTCTGCAAAGGTCTGAAAATCAGCCAATGATCCTCATTGGCAGTTAAAACAAGTAAACAAGATTTTCCATGAGTTTAAGAGGAAAAATACAGATTTATTGTCAGTTATAAAACAAAATCAGTATCGGTCAAATTAGGTGTCTTTTGAAGATCAGTAGTTGGATAGAAAACTGCAGACAGTGCATCACTACTTGTGATAAACATACAGTGGAGGTAATTAATAACAAATTATGTATTAAAAATGTATTACATCTTTTTCAAAATGATATTTTATATTAGACCTGATATGAATCACTCAGTTAAACATAAAAAATAATTCATACCTCTGGTAAACAGTCGGTGAATTTTACTGATATCTTTGTGTTGTTTTTTTTTGTTTTGCTCATCTTTGTGGCAGCTTTTTTATATATATATATATATATATATATATATATATATATAACTGTACACCTTTATTGTTTCTTTTTTTTTCTTTCTTTTTTTTTTTTTTTCTGCATGATTGTGAATTGACCGTTCGGCTCCTATCAGCTAGTAGGATAATGATCCTAAATAATTTTTTACAACAACTACTACATCTACACGAGATGATCTCCTGTTTAATAATTTCAAGGTGTATCAGACACCTTCCAGAGCAGCACAACTTGTTTATTTTACCATGAATGTTGAAGTCTCTTTTTGTCCAGGCAGTTGTTTTCCAGACTGATTTAAGTAATTCAGTTCATATAGTGAGGCACAGACTGAACCAATAATTAGGAATGTCCCAATGCAACTTTTTCATTTTCCAAACGATACCGATGTTGCAGCTTAGAGAATTAAACAATATTGACCTGTTAAGATATTATTTTATTGCCTAATTTATTCTGTAGAATGTTAGAAAAGACTTGATCAAGTAATATTACTAAAAGAGAGAAGAATAGTCAACAATACAAGTTATGAGACCAAGTCACCCATGTGAAATGAACCACTGAGTTATTGAAACTCTTACTAATAGTAGAGTGTTTCTATCAACACAAAATTAGCTGCGACTTTAGATGTTGGTTAGTTTCTCTGCTCCTATTGGCCTAATATTAATATCTGATCAGGACATCCCTACCAATAGTCATCAATAATAATCATCAGATGTTACGTTTGCACCCCATGATTCTCTAACAATAATGCTGTCGCAACAGAACAATGTTTTAATGACACTTTTTATTTCGTCTCCATCAACATCATTTTGTCTGACTCCAGCATTAGTTGGATGCATATAACCTACAGGCGGTGGAGGTGCTATGCTTTGCAGTGTTTTACTGCAGGAGGGACAGAACAGTTTCTGGGAATATTGAAGTCATTTCTCAAAAACTCAGACAAGCAGCTACAGTTTGGTCACAAAATATTCTCGTAAATAACCTTAAGATGCTGATTAAAATCAGTTTCAAAGTTGCTAAAAGGTTTTTTTGGCCAAAATGGAGATCTGTCTGTCTGTGTGTGTGTGTGAACTTGATTCTGTTGATCCATTTGTATCCGGAGGGACAGTCTGGTCACTCTGGCATATAACAGATCTGAATAAGATCGATAGCCCTTCCTGAGTTTTGTCTAATTAAATCCAGGTCTGTAAATACCTGGCTTTAGCAGTACGGTTAACATGCATCTCATATAATGAGGCCTTTTTTTGTTTGTTTTTTTTTCTAGACAAACACAGGGCTTCTCTTTTAATAAAGTTTGCAATGATCTGCTGATGCAACAGTGCGAACCTCTCGTCCGGCCATCTGCAGACCTACCTTTTTTGCGGTTTCCTGTGTTTTGGCTCCTTCTGTTTTGGGTGTTTGCTTTTTGACTTGATGCGCTGATGCAGTTTGTGGAGGTAGAAAGAAGTGTGGACTGTGGTTTTTCATAGAACTGGCTAACCAAACACATCATGTCACAAGTTGAAAGCCGGGACTTCCCTCTATATCCTGCCACTGCTTTCTGCTCATTTTATTTGTATTTTTTTTAAATAAAATCACTTAAATGTGCAGCAGATAGATGACAGATGATTAGATGATGTAGTTGTCATTGAATTCTAAGAAAAAACATGAAAAAATACATTGTGTATCAGTTAAATTTGATCATTATTTGCATAAATTTTGATACATTCGGCATTTCCATATAATCTTTTATCCATTTTCTGTTCCCTACATATTTCTGATTTATTAAGTCGGGTTCTCAAGAGTGAAAATATCCCACTGATGATGCAGATGTCTCAAAAATTCATGTGTCAAATATGATACATTTGGCTTTAAAGGGTTAAACATCAGCCTGCCTTTGCTCTGCAGTAATTCCTTCTTCCATCATCCGATGCGTGCACTTGGTGCTGTGATGATCAGAGGTAGAGAGCCGCCTGGAATCTATTAGCCAGTGGATTCAGCAGCGTTGCACTGTGGGAACCTTATTGATTGTCCTCCTTTATAATTATTCAGCCTCTTTTCCCATCATCTTGCTCAAGCGCAGGTCATTCTCTGTTTCTCTCTCGTTCCATTTTCCCCTTATTTGTTTTTCCTGCCGGACTCTTGTTTGCTTTTTGGCTCCTTGGTTCTTATAAATCTGCCAGTGGTTCGGTATTTCATCACCTGTACTGCTGGGGCCACTAGCTTGCAGTGTGAGGAGACAAGTCCAAGTCTTTTGTCCCAAGTCCAGTCTATAATAATGTCACATAGCATATATGCTATAGTGCTGCATTGAGGTTTACATTTTAAGTAATATTGTTTAAAATATTTTCTAAACTTCTTAGTGGTGTGAGATTTCAGAATGATGTGAAACATTAAAGTAAAAATATCTGATTTAATCAGAAGCTTTCAAACCCATTAAGTCACTTGGAAATTGAGACAACTTAGGTAATCCTTTACCGACCTGCAAACATCTGGTTTTATTTAATGTTCAAGTGTTGAGAAAGGAAAAAAAAGAAGTAATGTGCATCTTTTTTTAACAGTGAATGTGGATATTTGGTATCAGCTGGGAAGAAATCTCTGCTTCAGCTTCTGGGAATCTCTAAAAAGAGCAAGAGAGCAGGTGAACTGAGACTGAATGAAAGGTTTGGGAATACAGGAGAAGCAGGAGGATGGTGGATAAAATCTGAAAATGCAAGTGGAAATCCTTCCCTTTACATTATTTCTCCTAAGTTGCACCACCAAGGTTTTAGCTTTATTTTATATCATAAAAGACTACTTGGAAGAAATTATTTGCACGTTTTTACTCCTCAAACAGAAACTGATTGAAATTTTTGGAAACATCTTCATGACTGATATAATTGGAGTAAAATCTGGAATCTCTTCACAGCTAACCCATCATATTTTTGTTCTTAATCCTAATTAAACTCTTACATAACGCTATGTTGTTTTATTTATTTTTTAACTGATCTGTTGGGAATTAGCTCACTTTTAGTCTACAGATTAAGATTGTGTGTTTATACTTTGTAATAAGGAAGGTTGGCTGCAGTAAATGGAAAATAAATTCAGTTTTCTTCCTCTTACAAGTTCAGAGTTGGACTAAAACTTTCAAAACCACCGAATTACAAAAAGTTGCTCAACTGTCAGCGAAGGTCTTATAGCCTTTATGTCCAGATTAGTTAAACCCATTTTATTTTTCTCTGCTGTTTACTATTAAAAACATGGCAAGTCATTGATGTTTTAGTCTGCAGATCTTCACCAACAGAAATACCCAGCTGACTTTTAGATTCCTCTTGAGTTTCCATCTGACCCTTTTAGTTAGAAACAAGCAGCTCTGGTCAGAATCTAATCAGCTTTAATAGTCTTGTTGTTCTGATTTCCATTGCTAAAAATTTGCAGTTGGAAGGTATTAATGCATCTTTTGTAATGCAACCTGTAATTTAACTAAACGAGACAAATGGGATTGTAATTATTGTGTGCAGAGGTCATGCACTGAATGATTCATGTGCTTTGGGAGCCAAGAGATGAAAGGCAGCCTGTTGTTTTGTTTTAAGGCATTATTCTACTGTAATATATGGCTTATTTTTATATTTTTGAATCGTATTTATTAACTTACATCAGCGTAGATTCAAGATCCTGAAATCCAGCTATTTTCATTTAGAAAAATGTTTAATTTTTGTTGTTTTCATATAAATAGATTAGCTTTTTGTAACCTTTCAGAGATTTTGGACGAGGTTTGGCTGCAGTCACCACTTCTCTGCTCTGAGGTTTAAATGGATTAAAAAAAAAAAAACAACGATTAGCAGTATGTTTGATGCAACTCTATCAGCGGTTTGGCCTTTCTTTCGGTTTCCTGTTGCAGGCCCCAGAAGCAGCGCCGAGGTCTTTGTTTATGTGTTTGTCAGCCTGGTGCCGGAAATAACTACCTGGCAGCAGAACATGAGTAGTTAGTGGAGAGGTAGAGCCACGCCGCAGGAAAAACCCTGCGTGTTTCACTGCAGGCTCCTTTGACTCTTCCTACTTTCTATTTCACCTTTGCAAAGCCGGTGATCTTGTTTTTCATCAGGTCTCTCCAGATGGTGTCATTTATGACATCAGTTTTTTTTTTTTCTTCCCTTAACAAAGAAAAAAAAAAAAAAAACCATTAAGATCGACCTGATATGAATACGGTTACATTTAAAGCCTGTTGATGTACATGTGGTGTAGTTGGTGGTTTTATTAATGTAACATGCTTCAGAAAGCTGTAAGAGGGCTTTCAATTCTTCATTGACTGACAATGTATATCTAATATCTGTAAAAAGAATAATTTGTTAAAGCAAAACGGATATTTTTATTGTTCCCTACAACTCGGCTGGTAGGGAATCCTAATTGTTAGAAAAGCACGAGTGGAAAAAATGTCAATTTGTTTTGTTCTTTACTATTTAAAGATATTTAAAACAAAAATGACACAACATGGCTCCAATATCATAGTTTATAGAACTATTTCTACATATGAAATAATAAAACTCATCATTACGGTTCTAATATTTTAGTTTATTTTGAGCTTAAATTAATTTTTAAAAAAAAGAAAATTGCAGATTTCAACTGTTTGTTTTACAAAATAAGTTGATTTCTAGAGAAAAATCACTTTAAACCAAAATTGAAAGGTTGTTAAAATAATCGATATTTGATGAAATATGATGATAAAACTGATTGTTTAAAGGAAGAGTCTCCAGTTTTATACATTTCAGGACCGCTGATAAAAGACACAACAAAGATTTTACCTGTGAAACTCCAAACTTTATGGAAAACATTTCAGCATGAAAATCCCCACCAAGATAAATGAAGCAGAACTTTAATAGCAGGTGTCGACGGAAACGTTCCATATCTGTCTTAAAGGTATGAATTAGTAAATAAAAGTTTTTAATTTGGTCAATTTTACAGAGTTTTAGTTTTTGCAACATGATGGTTAATTGAGCTGATTGACGCTTGTTGTGTGTTTTTGTTTTCATATTTTCAAAACATTTATATCCTTTAATTTTACCTGGATGCAATCTACAGATGCATTTCTCTGTGTTTTTCCTACAGTTCTGACTGATATATTTCATTCGGGGAATTTTTTTTATTCCATTTGTTCTTTCTCTCAACATTTAGAATACAAGTGGGGAAAGTTAGGGTGGAAGAAATCAAAATGAGTGTCTTTTAGTGGTGTGTCGGAGGCAGATGTTGTTATAGATGCTGTCCTCCTGTGTCCTGATTCCATTTAAGTTCAAATCTAAACCAAGGAAGTAAAAGAAAAGCTTGGAGAAAACCACAGGAAATAATTGTTTTTTTTAAAGCCAACTTATCATATTTTACAAAATAACTGAACTGATGCTTTTATTAACACCACCAACTGGTGAAGGTTTTTTTTTTTTTTTGGGATATTTAAAGCAAAGAAAATTACCCAGAGGGGTGAAAGGACCAGCCAAGAAAACAATCCTGAAAGAGTAATAGCTGTAGCTTACATTAGATGCATAATTCAGATCTATATTTGTGTTATATGCACAAATTAAGCACAAATATTTTGCTTTTTTTTGTTTATTTTGTTGGGCATTGTAATTCTAAAGCATACAAACCAATAGTTTTACATAAAAACCAAACCTTTAGCTTAAAATAACAGCTTGATTTAGCCATTCAATTGAAAAGATAAATCTGTTGTCCGATCAGGTGAGATGAAATGCGTCCAGTTCCTCTTGTGTTTGTGTTGTCACTTCCTGTAGTGTCTGCTTTACAAAAATGTCTCATGCTGACTCAGTGCTTGTAAAAGTTCTGCACCTGTAACCCAGAATCACAATCAGAAAATTAATCAAGTGGGATGTTTAAAAAGAAAAGCATTAATACATTTGTTCTTATGTGTAGATCTGGTGCAACGTGGTGCAGTGAAACATCCAGGAGGCTGGAGGCTGTTTAGATGTGCAGATAACAGAGCGAAGTGTGTGGATGTGTCCTCCCAGCACACTCAGTGTTAATCTAATCTGAAATCATGTTTGCATAAAGGCGTACTCTGCATTCAGAGTGGGTGGATTATGTGTGCATTTTGTTAAACGCCATGTTTGTTTGTGGTTATTAACTGACCCACTTATGTTTTCTTACTTTGTGTCTCTGCAGGAAGTTTGGGGAGCGCCCTCCGCCACAGCGCCTTACAAGGTGAGAGCTGTTTTGTTGTCCTAGCAATGTAACAGAGCTCCCTCACAATGATCAAACTTGCATTCTTTCTCATGTTTGGATGTCTTTGTTTGTCTGTTTTGGGGGGAAAAAAATGCAGCTTTTTCTGATTATAAGTGAAACTAGGGTTGCCTCTTAAAAAGGCAGAGAAGCAACGCTGTTCTTTGTTCTTTGCAGAAGTGCTCATTCACTCCAACTTCCACTTCTGTGACCACAGACTTCAGTGTATTTGTTTGGGGTTTTATGTGACAAACCAATGAGAAAAAGTTATGACTATGAAAAGTCTGCAGGTTTGGCTCCCATTCATGTTCACCCACCCTTAATTTAACCTGTGAATAAAATCCATGTCAACTTATTGTTTATTTTGTAGCACTGAGATCAATTCTGTGAGGTTAATTGTCAGACTAAATTAAGGAGGTTTTTGAAAAACAATAACAAAACAAGAACATTGGAAATGCAGCTTCCTGTCCTAATGGTGAAACACGGTGACGACACCATCATGCTGGGGGATTTCTGTTAAATGGGGACTGGAGAGCTGATGGATGCTGCAAAATGTTTCCAGCTAAAGTTGAGGTTTACCTTCCTGATTTCAACCCAAATCATAGAACCAGTGGAAAGCTCCAACAACACAACCCTGCAGACCAAACTTCACCAATCTATCATATAAAAATATGATTAAAAAAAACACATTTTCTTTCCACTTCACAATAATGTGCTTTATTTATGCTTTTTATGGTGTTGTGATGATGTTCTGTCTCACTGCTGCGTATCTCCGGTCCGATCATCCTTCCAGTGTCTCCTCCCTGCTGTATTACATCATAACTCTGCTGCCATCGATCATCAGCCTGATCTCCAGTCCACCGAGACTCAGTTTGATCAGCCTCTGTTAAAACGAGTTTCATTCTCACAGTTTGTTTTTGGTAAAATCAGCCCTAGAGGTAATCCCTCCTCCCCACCCTCCATCTTTAAGTCTTAAACTTGCTTTCTCTGTGAGATGAAGCGTAGCTCCGAACTGCCTGGCTGCAGGTTATCGATCCATCCGTCTTCTTTTAGCTCCCGCTCATTCAGAGCTACATGTTGATGGACGCTGCGTCTGGCTGTAAAGATCGCTCGTCATCCTTTTTATTTGGAGCAGGTTATTTGGTAGCATTGTGTGCGTGTGTGTGTGTGTGGGGGGGTGACATGTGCTCTGCCTTTGCACGTGGCTCTAGTTGAGGAAATGAGGGGTTGCACATCGCTTGGAACAGTCGAGCTTTGGTTTTGGTAAAAAACGGGGCCCCAGCACCTTTTTGATGTGTCCCCCTCTTTATTCATGTGCTTCCAGTTCACTGGCTTCCAAGTGGCCCTCGGGTTCATGCGAGGGTTTCTGATGGCCTAAATATGACAAACATGGAGTGCTCTCCCTTTTTATTTTTTCCTTTGAAAGGCCCAGAACAGAGAGCTTGAAGTGTGCGATTGCACCAATGTGAAGTTCTGCTCCTTTAATTCCCCATTTCTAAAGGTTTACTAGCAACATTTTTTTTACCTTTAAATGAGGCTGAATTGCATTTCTAGAGGAGAGAATCATCGAGCACAGAGTGCATCATACTTCTCATGTTTTTAAGGCGTTTCACCTCAGAGGAAGCTGCAGAAGAACCGGGCTACAGAAAGATCTGAAGCAGTGTTTGGTGGCAGGATGTGCTTCTATTTGTCCTTTAATCACACATACTGTAAAAATAAAGGTGCTGTTTTTGCTTTCTTTTAACCCTGGATGCCACAACTGCATCATTTCCTAATAACTGGCAGCGAGTCTCTTCCATCCACATAGATGCATTTTGTGGCACTCGTTTAAACGTGTTGGAATTCTGTAGAGAAAAGAACAAGGAGGTATAAACCTGTTGGTTAGTTGAGCTATCTGCTCCGGTAGTGTCCCAAAGCACCTATTTGACTTATTGATGGTTAATTTATGTTTTGTTGTGATCAGAAATATTTCCAAACACTCATTTTTTTTCTCTCTACATGGGATTATAAAGTATAAAGAGACGGATACGTCAGCCAGCTGTTATTTCTGGCTGATACGGGAAATATGGTTGAGCGATATGTTAACGTTTTCCAATCGATATTTGTCAGTCCATCAAATGGCGAAGGACGATATATTCATGATAGTGACTTTATAGGCAAAGAAAAGCACACCAGAGTGCGACTTCTGCACCGCTAGCGATATTGTTCAACATCTGCTCACATTGCTAAAACCCAATAAGGTAAACAGGCTTGTTTTTTTGTTTTTTTTGTCAAAAATGTAAACGTTTCATCCAGTGGGAATAGATTCCTCTGTTGTTCCGACTACATTAGGAGACATTATAGGGTTTTTTTTATCGCTGTCTGAATGCGCAGAATAAAACAAACTCAAAACTGGGGCGTTTTTTTTTTGTTTTGTTTTGTTTTGTTTATTAATGGAAAGCGCACAGCTTCGCTGGAGGAGAGAATTTTAATTTTTTTGTTCTTTAATTCTGTATTTGTTGCGTAAAATCAGATCCGTAACAGACAGAGCGCCCTGTAAACACAAGAAAAAAACTGCTTCTCTTTGGTTCCGGTTCAGCTGTTCAGTTTTGTCTGTCTGTCTCAGGTTTTAAGCAAAATCAGGGAAAAAAAGCTTCAGCTGGGAAAAGGAGTTTGTATTTACCATTAAAGAAAAAAAAGACGTTTTTTTTTTTGCGATGGGCTGCGTTTTAAAGTCCAAGAAAGACACATCAGCCATGCTCTGAGATCATGGAGAGTGCATTGTTACCTCCGTCCATTTGCTGTAAACTGTTGATGTTTTATTTAATTTAATAATATGATGAGTCAAGGAGTTCATTCAGACGCTGGTTGTGTGTCTTCAGATGCCATCTCTGCAGACTGGTTGAGCTTTGGTCTGTTTGACACACACACCCACTCAGGATCTTCTGCTACTCATGACACATGTCTCTCATTTTTTGTTGTTTTTTTTTTTTTTTTTTTGAGTGGTCTCACTTCTTAATCATTTCCTTTCATGTTTTATCTGATCTTCCTCCCCCATTTCCATTTTGCTGCTATTAAAAATCGTCTCTTTCGTTTGTGTAATTCTTGACTCATCTTTTGCTCCTTTCTATGAAATCAATTCTTTTATTGCATCAGAAGTTTTTTTTTTTTTGTTTTTTTTTGCATGCTAAATTTCACAAGGATGTTTTTTTTTAGTTTGTCTGCACGCTACTTTTCCACAGGAAGTTGGTTTGTGTGCGCTGGTCAATGTCTCACTTCTCCTTCCATCTTTTGCACCAATACAGACAAAGCTTGATGCCTAGTGTGTCAGAGGTACTAATCAGTCAAATCACCTCTGAGATAATTTTATTTAAGATTTGTGCTCTTCTACATCCTCCTTTGATGGCCGGCTAATAGGAGCCATACTTTTAACACCTTCTCTGAGCTTCTATTGAGCACAAGATAAAGAAGCAAAGTGAAATGCTATGTGGGTGGTAAACAAATGCTGTGTTTTATAATAGTGATACATGGCGGTGGCTGTATTATGCTGTCTGGGTTCTTATCTAGTGCAAGTGAATGGAAGCTGGTTAGACGGGCTGAATAAAGCCGTTTCTTTTTGTTATAATTAATTGATTTACAGGGTTGTGATATTTACACCAAGCTCTGGTGGAGGTTGACTTTTGGTTTCTGTCTTTTGATATAAATGGCTTATTTAACTCCTCATCTATTTACTCTGTTCCAAACATGAACATTTTAGTCTCAGCGAGCTCAACACAGGAGGATTCAGTTCCTGATATTTGTCTCAAAGTGCAGGTTGAATAAAACATGTTTGACTAATGATCCATTTTCATAAAGAAGTCGATGTTGAAATCTGTCCGTTTCCAGACTTTTCTCATCCTTGTGTCTAATCATTAAGATTGGTCCATTTTTCATCCATCCCTCCTTGTATCTTTGCGCTTTTCCTTTCTTGCACCTACCTTGATGTCCTCTTTCCTTTCATTTATTTCTGTTTCAGTGTTTTCTTTCCCTCCTGTTTTCATATTTAAGGCCTTTCCACTGTAAAACCTGCCATCAATTCAAACATTAAAACATTAAAGGATCTCAAAGTCAAGAAAAAAAGTTTAATTACAAAACTAATTACGTTTATATTTTCTCCAAAAACCTTTGATTTATTCTCATAGCCAGAGGTTTCAGATCAGCTGAACTGTCTACCCTGTTTTTTTTTTTTTGTTTGTTTGTTTTTTTTTTAATAAAACAAGGACAGTAACTTCAAAATTTCCCAATTTCAACTTCCCTGTCAGATGCTAACATCCAATAAAAATGTATTATTTTATTATTATTATTATGTTATTAAGGTAGAGAAAGAAAACATTTTCCAGCCCATAATAAACTGAATAAACCAGAATTCCTCTTGGACTCCGAGCCAGGCGTTAAAAGTTCAGCCCACCCCCACATGGACACATCTGGGGGAGAGAGAGAGAAAGAGAGAGCACAACTTCTTGGCAAGCTCTCAAGTTTTTTGTTGGGTCATTTCAAGTTCATCGTATGCGTTTCTGATTACATACTTCACACTCATGCTTTCACTTAAAGCTACACTGTAAATCTGACTGCAGAATGAAATCTCACTCCTCTTTTTGTTGTTGTTGTTGTTGTTGTTGCAGAGAAGCGATGAGGAATTACCTAAAGGAGCGAGGTGACCAAACCGTCATGATCCTGCACGCAAAGGTTGCACAGAAATCCTACGGCAACGAGAAAAGGTGGGGACCACGAACACCCAACCCCTTCGTTATTCACTTCCTGTGTCTTCTTATCGTCTCAGCTGTTGCCACACTTTTGACTGCAGACCTGAAACTTTCAGCACGCTGCTGTTGTGATACAGAAAAACAAAAAAATCCTGATGATCCCTGAAAGATGAACACACTCTAGTTATTCCACGTCTTCGTCCTGCTGTGGATGTTTAACTCGGAGCATCTTTGGTTTTAAAATCATGGAGGATGATATTTAGCAGGATGTAGAAGCTGCATTAAGAGCCTTTAAAGTGCAACAAGTTGGTAATATCCACCCTGTTGGAGAAGGTTTCACTGCCATAGAAAGCGACAATTTAGAATAAATACTGTAATACGAGGCGTTCATCATCTAATGAAGGATATAAAACAGGAAGTAATTAAGCGAAGCTGCGAGTCTCGGCTGGTGTTAGTTGAGCTTTATTTTTTAAAAGTTAAAAGGTTGGAACTATTACCTCACAAGCAAGATGTCAGGAATATATCTCATAAACGTCTGACAGAGCTTCCTGAGGTCCAGCATGGTGGGAGCTTCCAAAGACTTCAGCAGAATCAAAGTTAGCCCCGCCCACTGAATAACACCTGCTCACTGACCAAACTATGGATACAGAGGCTGGGGTTGTTTCCCCAGTGGGCTGTAATTAACCACAATCTTTTCTAGGTAAAATGTTAACATTAAATTGAAAGAAAATCCGGTAAAGTTGCCTTTTATGGCTCAATAAGAGACAGCCAATCAGATGATCACGGTTTCTATAGCGACGGATCTAGTCTCTCTTTTTGAGTTTGCTTAAATTAGTTAACTAAGCTGCAGAGCAGGAACATGAAATAATTGAAATGATGGGATTATTATATTTACTACTTAATATAAAATCAATAGACTTAACTGAGGTCCTTATAATAAATAGTATATTTATGCAATAAATTCTTTATTTATTTCAAGGTTTATTAAGTTAATGACACATTTGACTGGTTATTTAAGGTGCTTTTATACTTTATCTCGGCATTCTTCACCCGCCACTGGAGAATTCTGTAAAATAAATAAAAGGTTTGGATCAGAATGAAAAACGATTTGTGTGTAAAATATTTCTTAATATCAAGGTTTTAACTTTGATATTTTTTAGTAAAATCTCAGACTGGGGGGGGACTTTTATCTAATGATGAAGAAAGACAAATACTAATTAATATCTACAGCTCAGCTAATAGAATAGAAATCAGATCTTTTTTTTAATACTATTTTTTTTTTCATTCTTTGTTTTATTAATAAACAAGCAGTGACCAGAGCTTTAGATCATGAAATGATGCTGATATTTTTCGGTTTCAACGGTAAAGGAACAGAACCCACATTGAACCCTTCATGCTTCCCTTTGCTGGAAGTTTTATTGAGGCGCCTGCAGGCCTCGTCTTTCTGTTTCTAAATATCTCTGCAGTTTGATCAGCATCTGATGCAACACCTCCTGTTTTGTTTTTTCTCCAGATCTCTGCTCTCTTGAACTCTTCTTTTCTTCCTCAAACCCTTCCTGTCACGCTGCTCTTCAACTTTGCACCTCTAACTGTGACTTTTTTTTAGCTCCCCCCCCCCCCCCCCCCCAAACTGTTGTGCGCTCATTTCGCTGCTTTCAGCTCTCCTGTGTTTTTTGGCCTCCCGCTTGCAACACTGCTTGCAATCTCATCAGGCCCATCTCCCGGTAAATCAAACGTTGGACTCTGTGCTGGAGGCCAGCATTCGGAAAAGATGAGTTTCTCACATTTAAGAGTCTTAAGAATTAAACAGGAATTTGCCGGATGCTGGTTTGTTAGTTGACTATCAGTCCATCAGAACAAAGTTGCAGCAATTATCTTCTCTCCTTCTGTTAAACACCATCTGCGTCATCCTTCTGCACATTTCTCTCTGTGTTTTTAATTATTTTTTACACATATGAGCCAGAGTTTAGATGCATAAAGAAGTTTAAACACGCAGTCTCCCTGTTTGTCGCGTCCTCTCGCGATCTGCTCTTTTTAGGAGGTGAAAGTAGACAAACACCCACAGAGACGGCCTGGAGTTGCGAAACAGCTTTCTTTCCAGTTTCCTACTGTCGCACATGAACTCACTTAGAGCGTCTTTGTCCTGTGAAGGAGCTGATTTTTTTTTTTTTTTTTTTTTTTTTTTTTTTTTTTTTTTTTTGCATATTGCAAAGCTTGAATCTTCTTTTTTTTTTTATTCATTTGAACTATTTAAAAGCACAGCAGAAAAGTCTAAATATCTACAGTTCATTCAGAAATGTCTTTATTTGTTGTCAAGATGTATCCCCTCACCATCTGTTGGACAAAGTGCAACAGCTTTAAAATAAGTTGCAGATTAAAAATGAAAACTTGTTTTATTTGCCTGGGAGAAAGGTGATCCTACACTGCCCTCTACTGGTGTAAGTGAAGATGCACATTTAACTTGTGTTGAACCTAAAAGCATAATTTTTACTAAGTATTTGACCTACAGTCTTTTTTTTTTCCCCATTAAAAATGTAAATATGTGTATTCCTTAAAGCTCGGCTCTATTGAAGGGAGAACATATGTTGTTTTCTTGTTCAAACCTGTTGTGATAGATAATAAACGCCTGCTTGTGTCCAGGTTCTTCTGCCCTCCTCCTTGCGTGTACCTGATGGGCAGCGGCTGGAAGAAAAAGAAGGAGCAGATGGAAAGAGACGGCTGCACGGAGCACGAGTCTCAGCCTTGTGCCTTTATTGGCATCGGCAACAGCGACCAAGAAATGCAACAGCTCAACCTGGAGGGAAAGGTATCGGATCAGTGGAAACGTGAAAGACATCCCTATGAAGGCGATTGATTTTCTGATGAGTTTTTGGAAGCCATAAATAGATCAGTTGGGTCTGATTCAGTAGACGTATGCTAACTTTTTCATTATTTTTTTTAAATTTAATTTTGACTTTTGATTTTTAATTCTATTTTGGTTTTGATTTGTTAGTTAGTTTAGTTCTCATTTGTTAAGAAAGCTTAGTTTCTGTTTAGTTTGTATTTGCTTTAGTTATAGTTTCAGTATTTTATGTAATACGACTGACTTAGTGGAGGAAAGATCTAAAAAAAGAAGAAAATCTTTGGTGAGGATAAGGATCGATCACTGCAGCAACACAAATGACCAGACTGCTCTACTGCCATCTGCTGGCTTCATGTGGTACAACAGAAAGAAACAGAAAACAGCAACAGGACCCCGAAAATTCAGTTTTAATTTGTTTTGTAAACTCTTTACAATTCCAGTTGTTTTTTATTAGCTAAACAAAAATATTTTTTAAGTCTATTTTTAATTATTTTGTTAGTTTTACCTCATGACTATGACTTTGGTCTTTGCTAAAAGCTGACATGAAATATTTCTCTCATCAAACGGAGTTAAAACAGAAAATAAACAAATAATTAAAAAAAATGGCGTCAGCTTTTCAGCAGGTGGTCTTAATACAAAAAGTCTCACAGATTCCCAAAAAAATACAAGTTTTGTCACAATCTACCAAAGATTCACTCAACCAGCAGCAATAAGGACCAAAATAATTATCTGCATTTGAAAAAAAATGATGAAAACTTTTCTTAGTTTGGTCCTTTTTGTCCAAATCCTGAATCTGTTGTAATGCAGCCATGTTTGCAACCTGCTTGCTACGTTACCATGGTAATGATGCCAAGTGATGTGCCAGGATTCTGGGTTTCCAAAAGTGAAAACTGTGATTCATTGTATTTCCTCTTTTGTTTGACGTCCAAAATGAATCCATTAGATCCGTGGCCTGATGAACTTCAGTGTCATCGAACATCTGAATATGTTCTGGTTTGTTTTCGATTATTTAAATTTATGTGTTTTTATTTTGTTCTGCAAATAGGCTCAAGTTGGAATCAAACAGTGGTTTCTTGTTTTTTACTTGTGTCTTTTTTTTTTTTAATTGCATGAAAATCAAAAATATTGAGCATCTTAGACATGCAAGTAGAATTTAATTGGGTTACACAAGTAAGCACCTCAAGTTTCCTCCATTTTTCTAGATGACCAAAGTATACCTTTCACTAAAACTTCTGTAACTTTGCTTTAAAGGAGCAATAATTTAGAAATTACCTGTAAAATGAACAAAAATCCTTCTGATTCCCTGTAAATAATTGGTCCTCTCCATCAACAATGTTCATGTGCAGAAGTACTTGAGTCAAGTGTTTACTTCCTGGTTCCAATCATGAGATGTGATTCGTTCCGATGAAACCCACTAGGTGTCATCCTTACCTTTTAAATAACGTCAGCCTAATAAACCTTTGCGCAGGTAATGTCCACTGTTGGATCTTTGGTTTCCTTTGGAGTCATTTCTAAACAGCTGCTGGTTCTAAGAACATGAGTGGGGATAAAAAAAAAATGGATTGGAGAACGAATCATCCTCAGATGAGGGAAAGTTGGTCAGGAGGTCAAATGCAGCTGCTTCACACTGAACCTCAGTAAAAAAAGTCTGTATGTTTGGTAGAGTCCGACTCTGAGGCAGGCCGGACGCCACCGTTTCCTTTAAAGTTGGACGCAACAGCTATTTACCAACAAAATGAGTCATTGCACGGTGGTGTTAGCATCATGCTGAGGGACTGTTAACAGGTGATTGGCTCAAAGCAGCCTGACTGGTTAAAGATGGAGGGCAGATGATCTGTTGCCTCATGCTGAGGCTGTTTGACTGCAGGAGGAGGAAAAGCTACAAATGATTTCGCTTTACCTCCGTTTATTTTATTAGAAATATATAAAGCTTTGCTTATTATCTGTGATTAATGGCTGTTGCTATTAGAAACCACCCAGAATTACATCTGAGGCATCTTACTGGCTGCAGAAAGTTTGCATATATATATATTTACCAATGAATGAATAACAAACATGTTTGTCATGTTTTCAAGATGTCATAGTTTATTTTGTCCCCCTTTGAATTAAAGAAAATCTTTAGAAAATTAAAAAGAAAACAGTTGAAATAAACCTTTTAAAGATCATTGAACAGTCGGTTCATTTAGCATCTTTCCAAACGTTTCTGATTTCCCTCCCTCTCCACCCACAGAATTATTGCACAGCCAAAACTTTGTACATATCCGACTCCGACAAGAGAAAGCACTTCATGTTGTCCGTCAAGATGTTCTACGGCAACAGCGCAGACATCGGCGTCTTCCTCAGCAAGAGGATCAAAGTCATCTCCAAGCCCTCCAAAAAGAAGCAGTCGCTCAAAAACGCTGACCGTGAGTTGGACAAGTTTCCTTTGAGTCTTAAACCTTGCTGTTCGATCCCTAAATCTGTTCTCCAGATGGAATAAAAGAATTTCTGGGTTTCTGGTGCTTTTTTTTGTTTGTTTGTTTATATCCAGTCCTCTACGCCTCAGAAGGAAGAGTTGTTTTTTTTTTCTGTATAAAAACTGAGTGATATATCAAAAGTAGTTTTTTCCAAAAATGTCTAAAGTTCATAAAAGCTGTTATTCTGGAATTAGCTTTCATCTGCTAATATTTAACATTGAGTCTAGTATTAAAGCCTTCAAAAACAGCTTAAATTCATCCCAAAAATAAAAAAATCAATAAATAAAGGAGTCCTAACTCTACATGTACAATCCTTCTGAAATTGACTTTAAATGAATGTTTATTTAGATTTTAGGAGGCTGCGCTCATGAATTTGACTTGTTTGCATACATGTTCATCTGTGCTCTTTTTGATTTATCATTGATTCATTAAGTGCAAACATTATATGAACCCATTCATAAACTAGATTTTCTATAAATCTAGATAAATATCCTTTTAGTCTTCAGCGTTCTGTCTTCTTAATTTATTCACTTCAATAACCCAGTTATTATGAATAATAGAGCTAAATGTTCCCTTTTTTTTGCATTGCATTCATGTTTCATGTCTGCAGCACCATAAAGATCCTGGAACCGGTTTGGTTTCATTTCTGCTCATAAATCTTTTCATGAGCTTGTCAAAACTGATCTTTTTCCCACAGTAAAATAATAATAAAAAGAAAGCACAGGGGGATGTTTTTTATGATGTTTTTTTTTTTTTCAGCTTCAGAAAACAACATCCAGTTTGTTACCTGAACCTTTCAGGGTTTGGGTTTATTTAAATCTGTTTTATTACCAAACCAGTAATGCCTCTAAACACTGAAACCTCCAATAATTAAGGATGGACAACCTTGAGAGATCAGGCTACAAATTAAGCATAAATAATTTGGATAAAAATGTCAAAAAAGGTTCAGCCACCAGAGGGCAGCACTTTTAAATCTACAGCATCTTTCTTATCGTCACCTTCTTAAAATAATTGCCTAAGTCATTTTTTGCAATTTTTCAGGAAACACAAAAAACTGAACTGGAGG
>JAUZNJ010062196.1:0-10961 GCA_034780135.1 Jordanella pulchra
GGTTAATTTCTTCTTGATTACTGAGGTCATCCAAACTAAGAGAGCATCTGCTAACTGCATTAACCCATCTTTAACTTGCAACTTTAAATGTATGCTTTGATACATAAATGAGACTGAATTTACTGGTTAGGTTTATGCTGGATTTTAAAATATTACCTCTTAATTTAGAGCATGTTTCACAATAAGATACATTCAAACCTCAAAGAAAATCAGAAACTAGAATCTGCCACAAAAATTCTGACTATTGCATCTTATATTTATCTGCAGCTATAAATGTGGACATAAGAGCAATTAATTATATTAAAAACTCTAATCTGGAACATAACCGAACATAATATTAGTTCATTTTTAGGCCATAAGTCAAGGACCTCCTGACCACAGAGTCCAAAACAAACATGTTTTCTATGTGGCCTTGTCAGTAACACTTCCCTGACCTCCTGTTACTGCTCCTGCAGTGTTTCTGTGTGTGTGTGAGAATGTGTGTGAGGGCGTATTTGTTTTGTCTGCCCCTATCTATAGCTCTGAGCTGCCCCTTTCTTTACAGGGAGAGAAAGAAACCACACCCCTGCGGGCCTTGGCCGCTCTGTGTGTGCGTCCTGGTTTGCTCTCTCGGGATTTCGGGATTGATGTTGGCATCGGTGCTTCGGAGCAGTGGCAACGGGAAACCAAACACAAATACTTTAGAGTTAAATGTACACAAAAAGTTTTAGAAAAGTAATGATATGTACTATGAATAAAGGTGGAAAATATATAGATAGAACAACAGTGCACAGATATAAACATCTAGGCCCACGCAGTGATTTTTTTTTACTTTTTGAAACTTGCAAGATCAATACAGATAAACATTTTATGGAGACTTGTGATCACAACAACACAGTCATGTTTCAGGTTTAATTGTTGTTGGGGTTTTTTTGCATTAAAATATGAACATTATCTGTTTTTATTTTTTTTGCTGTATAAACATAAGATCAGGCATTAAATGCAAAAAAAAATTTTCAAAATTATCGTTTTATTTTAACAAATGCAACATTTGTTTCCCAGCTGATGTATATTGATTGTTACTCTTATAATAAAGAAATATACATAAAGAAAATATTACTAACGCACCTGCTGAGTAGTTTTTTTTTCAATCACTTCGCTTTTTGTTTAGAATTCCTCTGACTAACACCACGTTTTTTGCTTTCTACCTTTTCTACGGTATAATTACCTGATTTTTGCAGGTAATTACTCTGACAACAGAGATGCGCCTTTGACCTTGCCGACTGCAGTTTCAAAACTGTGTTACCTTAATGAGAGTGATGAGTGGCACTCCTTTAGTTTCACCACCATGACTGTCTGTGATTTCTCGTGAGCGGAAGAACATTCCAGTCCCTCTGAAAACATCTCTTGTCTCATTAAAATAGCTTGAAACTGTAGCGACTATGAGATGGAAAATGTTGCTGCTTAAAAACGGGAACTTGCTAAAACCTTTTATGTACCTTCACACCAGTAAGTGGCCTATGGCTGCAGCATAGGGACAAAAACAGGTCTGCTTTAAAATGTTTGACTTTGATAGTGTGGTAATGAACATTAGATTAGCACGGACAGTCTAAAGCCATATGGCATTTACATAGCCTGTTTTATTTAGGATAATAGACTATATACTTATGCTTTGAAAATGTTTTGACAAACATGAAAACTGCTTTCTAATTTTCTTTTTTTTTCCTGTCCCCTGTTTATTTAAATTAACATTAATATGCTTTTGTCCCCAGTATATTAGTGTAGTGTAGGGAATTATGAAAAGCTAATGAAACACACTGTTACACTTAGTAATGAAAGTAAATTCATAAAGTACTGGGCTCTTCAGCCATGATGATGATATGCATGAGCATGTATTGGATAAATAGAGGGTATTTATTTTCCAGCAGGATTATCGATGTTCCAACCGAGTACGCTTGCTTTAATAAACGGTGTGCCGTGCCAATCTCTATCACTGCATTTTCAGGTGCACAGACTCTGTGAATCCCTCGTCATGCCTGGGTGGAACATGAAACGGACCCTCCGGCTGGAAGAGCGAGTGCTGTGTGGGCTTCCTGAAGTGGTGCAGCACTGGGTCACTGCAGAGCCGCAGTGCATGTTTGGGAACAGAGCAGCAAACTGTGTTATTTCAACAACAGTCTGTTGGATGGAGGGCCCTTCCATGGGCATTATGGATTAATCTTTGGCAGCATCTCAGTTGGATCAGCCCAAAAAATGGGATGTTTAACCTCACGTGTACTAAAACTCCTGTTATAAAGCAGGATGGAGAGGATTGTGTGTGACCCACATTGGGACTGTGTTCTAAATGTATTACCTGTATTGACTGTTGAATGTATGTGCTGAGGGTTGCGTTATATCATCTGCAAATCCGCAATGTTAATCCAAAGGAGCCGCCACCGGTTTGACCTTCCACGTTATTATTGGTATTATTTTTGGGATGTACCAATCAGTAGCCCAGAAATCAGAATCAGATTTTTTTTAATCATTTTATTTGGCTCTGATTAGTCACCAGCAGGTTAATTTACTAAAAAAGACTCTTCTCATTTAGTAAACTAAATTTATCCTCTTTATGCTTTTTAAACTCAATGACCAAGTGTATGTACTTGTATGCTCATTGCTGAGTTTGTTGAAAATCTGAGAAAGGACACGTGCTTTAATGGAGATAATAGAGCTGCAGTATTTCTTCATTTTCTGTCTGATTCCACATCTCTGTCAAAGGTTTTTGATCATTTTTTTTCTGTTCATATGTGTTGCAGTTCTTCATTTAAGAAAAGACCTATTAGAAAATGGGAAATTGATACAGTCCAGGAGACGCCTTTGTGTGTTTCACATCTTGTTAATAAACTTTTCGATGTAGACCTGAACTTTAATTTATTCATATGAAATATTTTATTTACAAAATAAGTGTGTGCATTATGAGATATTTTCAGCATTTCCTCAGCGTGGCCTCGTCAGAAGATCTTCCCTAACCTGCTGTTATTTGTTTGTGTGTCTCTACAGTCTATTTCCTCTCTTTTATGTGTCATGGTCCTTCAACAAAAAAATATGGTATCAGCAGGTCAGATTTCAACTGGAAATTGGTGTAAACCAGAAAAAGCTCCATCAGTGAGTCTTCAGCATTTAAACATCAGGTCTCTCATTTCACCACTCAATCATTTATTGACAACTTTTTGAACTATGAGGCAACATTTATTCAGCCATCTTTTAATCAGATCAACGCATTACATTAGGTTCTCAGCTGAAAGCTCCCACTGTGGACCTCCCTTGTTTCAAATTGTTTATCAATCAGGCCTGAGTGGAGAGTCGTCCCCCTGTTTGTTTTAACATCAGGGAGTCCGTTTTGATAGTCGAAATATAAAAGGCAGGAATCACATCTATAAGCCTGGATTTACACAGAATATATTTTACAAATTTAATTTCATGTTTTCTTGTCTTGTCAGAAACAAATTTAGCATAAAAAGTGACATTGTTTTACATTCATTTCACTGAACAGTTGCAAAGACAGCAGCCTTTTATAAACATTACAGATTCGACATCAGAGGGATTTTTTTCACCGAAGATAAATCTGATGTTAACTCTGTACTCTTAATCCAGACTCAGTGGTCACGAGCTTATGACCCATGACAGTCTGGCTGTGATTAAACGGTAACTAAAGCTTAACTCAGAAACTGTATGGTCACCCTCTCTTTGAATGCAAGTAATACTAAAACATGCATGTTCAGATTTCATTCAGCTGATAATCAACACCTTACATCAATCATAAAACTAGTTTAAAAGCACAGGCAGCACCTAAACACTGAAATATGCTTCAGAGGGCCAGTTCTTTGTTCAAAATTCTGGCATCAAACCTGAGACCATGATCACAAAACTCAGTTATATAAACATCTGCACGTTCTTAGAAACGCTCTGTTTAGATTGTGTTTCAGCACTACAAAGCTAGGTAGGTCTTTTCATGAAGGAGTTTACAAGTACTTCCTGCTTTGCTGTGGTGCACTCATGAGAAGGTGAAGGCTTTAATGTGCATTTGCCATCTAACAAAAAACATGATTATGTCAGACGCTACGCGTACAATTCTTTCTGTTCAAAGGGGCTTTTGTGATCATATATTTTAATGCACTTTATCAAAGATTCCCTTTTTACCTTCTGAACCCCCGAACAAATGCTGTAGTGTTTGATATTCAGCGTACGTAGAGGAAAGCTGGGATTTTCTGCATTTTTAGAGGGACATGCAGATCAGGAAACCTCTGATCACAGGCCCATAACCTGACAAATAATTACAAAACCTCCCCACTGATTTATGTTTGACTCTGTGATTAAAATATGTGAATAAGAAATCACCCCGCTTCCCTACACTGACTCACAGATTCATGATTTGTTGCTGTTCTGGTTGTGCAATTGTGCTCCTGCCTAGTCACATGACCCGTGTGAACCCGTTTTTGACTTTAAAACTTCTTGCCTCGGTGTTTACCCGAGTGACAGCAGTAATTCTCAGCGTGGTTCGAAAGCAGTCAATCATGTTGCAACCTCATGACACAGGGTGGAGTCATGTTGCTGATGTGCTTGATGCGTTGCCGTGACGCTCCAGTGAGGGGGCAGCTGAATTAACCGTTTCAGATGGAGTTAGGCCTTCAGAGCTCTATTCCACCAATGCATGGCAGATATAGGTTAATGAGGTGGGCTATACGTTAAGGACAAGAAGGTGCTATACTATGGTTAGCAGTTGACATTGCTATGTATTGTTTCATCAGCTCCACACATTTTATTTCAGCAATTAAGAGATCAACACTAACGATGGGAGCTGTAATGCATACTGAAATTTTATATGAGAGCCTCTTTCCTAACTCTATTAATACCAAACCACATAGGAAGTCATTCGAAAATGAAAAGCTGTGATCTCAAAATAAAAGGGAGATCACACTATTTGCTTAAAGGACCACATCTATGCACGCTAATAGGTTTCATTGGCTCAATCTGTTTTCCAGTGGAGTTCGGGAACAGGTCCGCTTTAAATCTGATGCCGCAATGGTTTTTGAAGATACCTCTCAATGGTTTGATCATTTCATTCTGCAGCTTAGCTAATTGCCAAAACCTCCTCACTCAAATGCTACAATTTACTCTGATTATTGCTCACTTTTCAGGTATTATCCTTAACACATCCTATCTGAATTGATTCTGTTGCGTGGTGTTTCAGTAAGCATTGACTCTCAGGCAGCTCAGACAAGCACAGACTCTAAAGTTGAAGTCTGATGCAGGTAATCCACACAAGAAAGCTGCTCAGACCTGCTGAACTACTTGCTAAATCGCCTGCAGACATAATCTAAATGTTTTATTTTTCCTAAGAAACAAGTTGTGAGAAAAACAAAAGCCTGCTTCTAAATGTCATGGACGTTTTATCAGCTTAATATTGAATTTCTGTAAGTTAACAAGCGGATGTATCATCAACAAGTAGACTAATCAATAACTTAACAACTTTTATGAGTGTATTTTATGGCTTTGTGAATGAGTTTATGTTTTGTTTGTCTGGTCAATAACATATTCTCAACTAAGTCTAGAACATTTAGTATCTTTCTAAAACACTGCTTCACAAAGTTGAGGATTTAGTGTAAGGTTTAAGTAACAAAAATAAAAATGGTAACAGTAAATGTATATAATAGATTTTAAAGAGTGTTTTAACTTGGCTGCTGATGCTGTTTTGTGTTGTCATTACAACACAATGTAACTGACCTTTAATGATTGCATATTTAACAGATTGTCTCCAATCTCTTCTGCTTTTATTTGAAGGTCAAAAGATAGACAGTTTGTGATTTACTCTTTCTCAACATTCAGGTTTAAGCTAATTATGGTGTCTTTCTTTTAAACAGAACAATTTTGTGGACTTGTGAAAAACAAAACTGTGCATTATTCCATTTCTGGAAGTGAAAAATTGGTAGACAAGTGCCATTACCATTGACACGGACTGTGTCCGTTGGAGTAAACGTATTAGTTTGCAGAGTTTACCCCTTTTTATTATATCATACCAATTTTAACGAACCAAGATAACTCCGATAAAAGATCGGGTTTCTTATTCTGGGGAGCTGGAACTTCATTTCATTGTGTATTCATACTCCACTCGTACCATTGCATTTATCATAAAATGTGTCATTTATTAATCCCAAACAATTTTATTATTGCAATGCAGACATTTATGTAGAACTCAGACAGGTATACAGGAATATCGATACGATTTGTGATTTTAGTTTCTATTTTATGAAACAGCACGGCAGGATATGGGTAAAATGTGGGTGTTCTTCGGTCTATATAAATCCGCCGCCATCTTACATTTCCCAGTCTCTGCTCTTCTGGCCTCGTCAGTATTTGCTCTCTGCCGCTGCTGCCTGAGAGGGAGTGGATGAGGGCTCCCTGCTGACGCTGCTCTGCACATTTTCCTCCACTTTTTCTTTTTCCTTTTCCAAGTGGTTTTTACTCCTCGGAATCCAGGTGGACGGATTTTGTCTTATTGACAAGGGTAGGCTTCAACATTCAGAACTATCGGCTTTCCTCAGTTTTTCCTTCATTTTCTTTCCCCTGCTCCGTGTGAAAGCCAGTGGACTGGAGACGGTGGTTGTGTGTTTGTTGAGTGTGTGCGTGGGTATGTGTGTGTGTTGGCCGACCGGCCGGGGATGTAGCTGCGGCAGCCCGAGAGTCAGCTGCTTTTCACGGCAGATATTTGGGGATGTTCCAGCCACCGCCTATTTGACTATGAAGCTCATTTTTAAAAGGCTTTCTTCGACTAAACGTCTGTAAGGGATGTATTAAAATGTATCGGAGCCAATATTTAGACATCTTTGAATTTAGTCGCCTTTCACACAATTTGGAAACGGAAAACACGGGAGTAAACCTCGGTGTTTCTCCAGAGGTTTTCTTTAAGTTAACATTAGTAAACGTTAGCATGTTAGCTTACTAACTGTTGGCTACATTCCTCCATTGTGACTCGTGTTTGGGTTTCTTTAGTTTCGCCTAATTATTTTTTTTTTCGAGCTGTTAATTTGTTGAGCAAACTCCTGGAAATGGAAATGATACGTTTGACTTTTACGGGAACGTTTTGTCAATATGACTGCGAAATGATAAGTTATGTTAAAGTCAGCGCAAATGTCTTATATTAAGTTGGATTAAGTTGGAAGTCTGTACAGAGCGTTGACGTTGTGTTGAATATACAGATCAACTCCAACAAAGTTTTAATAGTTTATTTATTTATTTTAGTCTGGGGTCACCATGTGTTTTTTTTTTTCCTCTCGCCCTTTTAAACAAAGACCGACAAAATTCCTCCGAGCCGATGTGCTTCGGTAGGAAGACGAGGAGGAGCCTGAGAGTGAAATTTGAGCCGCTGGTGTTGGGGCAGAAAGTCGGGGGCAGCTGTGGCGGAGAGGCGGGGCGCCGGGGGCATTGTTCGGGCTTATATTGGTGATGATTTAAAAAAATCCAGTGAGTTGGTAGGATGCCGGCTTACTCGCTTTATCCGGTATTTTCTGCTTTTGCAGTTTAATCCGTTTCTTAGCTTGCAGGCTCGGGGTCTAAATGGAACCGTCTGCCCCGGGACGTTTCGCACCTACCATGCCTCCTTTCGTAGCCACCAGGGTACGTTTCGTACCTGCTCCGACTTTGAGCTTCTTATACTTTAATGGAAGTCTTCACTTGAGAAATAAAATTGTGACTCCAGTAATTATCTACCAGCGGAATAGATAATGTTGAGTAATATATAAAAAAAAATCAGATCCAAAACTGGAAATGAGATGTAATGAAAACTATTCTTTAAAAAGCTAAGAGTAAAATTAGTTTTTGAAGGCAGTTTATTTGATAAATAACTTAAATAGCCGAATTAAAATATATCAAGTGATGTGAAACGATATAAGGATGTATTTGTTTAAGAGGTTTGGAATTAGGGTGTTAAATAAGAAAGTCTAGGTTTGAAATGAGGTGCAGAGGGGAAATTTGTTTTCTACATCCCTTTGGTTTTTTTTTTTATTTTGAACCTTTTGTAAACTTTTCTGATCATTTTCTGGTAAAATCACATTGCACAGGCCTTTTTTAAAATAAAACCTCTGTCCTTTTCACTGGGCCCAAATTAGTTTCAGGGTCAGGGTTGAGGTGTAGGGGATAATGATTGTGTTAAATTTAATAGTTGGGCAAAAATGGAGTCACTGAAATAGATGGTTTGCATGATGTCCTCATTTAGTGTGTGTATGTATGATTTTGTTTGTCTTTTTGTTCCTGAATGATGTTATTTTTAACAAACTCAAGGGAAGCGGTTACAGATGACCACGGACAGAAGGACACTAAGCAGCATTTCCTATAAATCCAGTCAAGTTCATTCATTATTTTGGTTCCTTGTTGAACTTTTGTAACTAAGCTGAAACACCAGGTCTACCGACGGCACCTCAATTGTCCTGTTTTATAAAATCTCCTTAGAATAACCTTTTTGTGTGTGTTTGTGCGGCTCATCAGAAAATCCCCGGCTAAGTTGCACAACGGAATAAAAAGCGACTAGCTGTGTTATCTCGTCAGCACCAATTTTTTTCAGTTTCCTCTTTTCCGATGATGTGCAGAAATTCGTCAGACGGAAACGTAGGTGGTATGTTTTGAGACGATCCACGTTTCCAGTGGTCTTGTCATCACCGGAACGACGTGGGGTTTCCTGTTTCCTCTTTTACTGAGCATCATCTACGCTCAGACGGTAATCAGTGTTTGCCACATAGTTCAGAAGAAGACTTTCTAGGCATAAATGGAGATAAACAAGAAATTGGTCGGAAATCTTAGTTTTAAATTTGAAAGTCCAGTTGATGAGTCCTGTAGACACAGCTATGCAGCATTTTGCGGTTGAGACACAAAATAAGCCTCTGCAGCGGCTGCAGGCATTTGGTTCATTGTGGTGTTTGGCACCCAGTAAAGCGCCGCTGACCCTGCACTTTAGCCTGCTAAGCCTGTGGCTTCTTTTTCTCTCTGCTCTTGCCAGTAATGGGGTTACTTTCGCTCATTTCCTCATCTGGATGTATTGACTGACTGTTTTGGGGTTTTTTTTTCCCAGAAAATAGAAATTGGCAAGTCAATTAATGTAGCTTATTTGCCCTTATCTGAAATTTGGTTTGCTTAAACTACAGTATTGCAATTTTTTTCTCCCCCCTCTGGAAAATTTTTTTTTTTCTGCATGCCAGAAAAAAAATGTTGTAACATTTATCCACAAATGTCTGCAGGCCAAATGGACAGATATATAATTTAGCCTGGGGGTAATTTACCCAAGGCTGACTCAAACACGTGTTCTGGTTTTAAATGTTGTAGAAATGAATTTCAGGATTTCTTTACATCAAGCTTTGGGTCTGTTTACTGACTTTTCTCAGCCTACTGGTTTTGAAAACAGCAAACTTAATTTGTCGTTTTTATAACATGCATGGAGCTTTTGCTCAGCAGTCCAGCAGCTCAACATTGCAGCTCGTCTGCAGCGTTGAGCTGCAACATAAACTTTGTTAGCTGCAAACACATCTGTTCTGCAGCCGTGTGAAATGTTCTTAAACTTCACTTGGTGCAGTTTCATTACCCTGGTTCTGTTTAATTATTACATGGCATCTATAGGTTATAGTTACACAGTTAAAACTGCTAAGTGGACCGTTAAAAGAACATCTAAAGGTGATGTTTCTGTTTACTTCACTGCACAGGGCATCCCTCTGGTGGCTGCTGTGTCAGGCATCTGGTTTTAATCATCTGGCTTTTAACTGCACCAGGCTCCACTCTATGTATTGGATTTCACACATGGTTCAAAGAAAGCCGTCGTTCAGATTCTGTGGCTGGGCTGCTGGCTCTATGGTAAGAAGTCCTGCAGTAACAAGTTTGCCATTCAGTTTAGTGTTCGACTTAGCATTTCGTCTCTGTTGGAAGCCAGAATTTTTCTCTTTGCTCATTTATGAAAAGGAAACTGGCTTCTCAAAGCCAGATGAAAAGAACCACTTAACCACCAGTGTGAATCATAAATGATCCCACTGTGTACTTTGATTGTATGTTTGATTTGTATCCAGGCGTGTATGAGACATGTGGCTCTCGTTAGGATGGTGTTGGGTTATACAAGGGCAGGCCGGTCGTGCTGGAGGGATGGCGTGTGAACAGCAAATTTGGGCTCATTCATGGTTGGAAACAGCAGCTGTCTGAGAGCAGGATTCAAGATGGGGTTTAAATCACTGCTAAGCTATACCATTTAGGGTATTTGTTTGCTGAAATGAGTCATAAACCTGTATTGCTCATGACTATAAAATCATTCATAGATGCCGACACTCATACAATCCCACTAAAGTTTGTTTGCTGTCATTTGTGTTTTAGTTTTTGGAAGATAAATGATAAGATTCCCAATTAAAAAACGCATTGGCTTTAATTTTAAGAATAGTGTAAACAAGTCCTTTCACTTCTACGACCTTCACTATGTGGTCTCTTATAAATAATTGATTTTCTAATAGTTGACTTGGTTATTTTTGTCAATATTGGCGAAAAACATTGTAGTCTCTTCCAGTCAGAACAACCAACAGTGCAGCAACTAGTGGGGGAGGGGCTATGTTGTAGTTATTCAGGTAGATATCTGGCATCCTACTGCAGTATTTATGTATTTTCTTTAATCCGTATTATAGCTTGACCTTAGTAATGGCCAGTGCTCAGCAGAATTATATCTATTTCAATAAACTCAGAATGTTCCCTGCTAGCTTCTAGTGTTTACTGCCCTCATTAGGTACAATATAGAAACACTTAGTCAGCCTTTACGCAGAGCTTCACATCCAGCTGTAACTATTGGTTCTTAGATGCAAGTTGGTTGGAGTTTTTTAGATGAGAGGCTTTCTGTGTCATCAGGTGAAGCTAAAACAGTTTGTTGCTGTTTCAGTTTATCATCTGTATCAATTCTGTTATAAAGCAAAAATAAATAAATAAATAAA
>JAUZNJ010062196.1:11061-27527 GCA_034780135.1 Jordanella pulchra
CTAAAACAGTTTGTTGCTGTTTCAGTTTATCATCTGTATCAATTCTGTTATAAAGCAAAAATAAATAAATAAATAAAATCTATCTGCAACACATTCCAGCATCAGAGCAATGACAACTTTTTCAATTAATAGTGGATCTTTAGCTCAGAGTAGATGAGGGACTTTAGGTCTGCTGGCTTTAGTTGTTTGTTCCAGAGAGACAGGACTGCTGTTGCTTTCAAATGATAAAATCCAATAATTACATTTAAATTGTTAGGATGTTGCATATTTAAGTAGCGATGGGGGTGGGGTGAACACTGCAAGCAGAACAAAGTTGTTTTTCCTGTTACCCAATGTGCATCACCTCCAGAGCTGAAATGTTTTAAAACTCTCAATTCATTGTCTAACTTGACTTGATTTTTTTTTTTTTTATTTTATTTTATTTTATTTATTTATTTATTTTTTTTTTAAACGTCAAAGGAGAATAAATAAGAGGATAATGGCGAAGAAGGAGCATCGGTGAAGGTTCCTGGTCAGACCCACAGTTTTACCCAATCTCTGTCTAAACCCAAATATTGGTGCAAGGGTAAGACCTGGTGCTGCAGCAGTCATTGAGTGAGAGGAGGGGTACATCCTGGACAAACACACGCCTGAGGGCAGCTTAGAGACAATGATCATGTTTAGGGAATGTGAGACAAAAGTAGTGCGTCCTTAATGGGACGTTGTTTGGAACCTCAGTGCCTACAAACAATCTGTCCCCTGCTGAGGGGGAGAAGGACGAGATAAAGACTAGATCCCAGAAAACCTTCCTGGAAAATTTCATGAGGTCCAAATGCATGTGATGAAGCAGAGGTGGCTCTTCCTTGGTGTGAATACCCTTTGTGCCATTTTGGTCATATCTGACATGTGACACAAGCTTGGCCTTTATCTTTATAGAGGTGAAAATCCTTTAGTGTAAAGATTTAATCTTTGAGGTTTATTTTAAGGGAAGGAGTCCTTTGCTCCAGGAGGAGGAATCTGGAAGCAAGAAACATTTATCCTTAAACTTTTCAGATGTTGTTGTTGAACTAAAGACATTGAGATGAATCATTTCCGTTTGGGTCGTGTTTTTATTTATTAATAATGTTGCATCTTGAAAATCAGACCTGCCTGATTAAAGCTCCTCCTGATGAGGGAAAGAAAAATCTCATCCATTGTCATTTGGTAGATTGCTGGCACGAGTCTTCCCACTGTTGGTGATTATCTTCTTCTTTCTTCTTGTGTGTGTTCTCATTCAATAATCACTCATCTTCTGTCATTATATTCATGTTTTTAGTTTTACATGTATTATCAGCTGTAGTCTAGATGTGAGATAGACTCATAGGAATCCCCTCCCACATTCTACTAGTTTCTGAATATTAGAGGTTTGTTTTCTTTTTGGAAGTGCTTTGGTAAAAATGTTTAATGTTGATTGTTTCTTGAAGGTTTACACATGGCCTTAATAATCTTTATGTAACATAATGTTTTAACCTGACGTTCATTGGCTTTGGTACAGTGGGTCCAAATGTTTTACTCCTGATCCACAGCATTGACTGTTGATGCACAACCTTTTATAATCGGGGCTATTTAGTCAAATAAACAAGAGCAACACTTGTTTTTAGCAGTTTATGCTCCACTCTTACTCAGATGTGAGGTTTTCAGAGATTCTAATAAATAAAACTTTTCTATCAGCAAAGCTGTCAGAGAGCAGACATTTTTTTTACTCTTAAAAATAACTCTAGCACATATAAAAACTGGATGTATAAACCATTGATTAGCAAACCTGATGTTTAATATCTCATTTGCCCAGTGGCACACACAATGCTGTACATTTCTTATTGTAAAACGGAATATAGAAAATGTAAAGAATTAGATTATTGATCTGCATTGCAGTAAATCCCAGTGTTTCTGATCTGCAACTAGATGGTTCTCGACCGGGATGATCTCAACTCCAGATGGGAACTTAAACTTCAAAGAAAGCTTTGGTCTTTTATGAACCATACTGAGGGCGTGACCCTGACTTGAATGCTGGTGGTGAAACACGCCAAAAGATGGAAACTTGGTTTATCTAGCTTCTCTGCTGAATTGTTTTTGCTTGTTTTTTTCACTTGGCAGACGTTTACTGTATAGTTTGTTACATTTCTAATGTTATTGTTTGGATAAAAGTTGTTGTTTGTTCTCCCTTATTCAGCCTCTTAAGTTATACGTGATCAAACTTGACTTGGGAATAGATTTATTTCCAGTTTACTGTTAACATTTTCACATAAAGGGAAATAAGAGCATATGGTTTTTATGGGAATAAACCATGTTTTCTGTTTGTCAGAGACCTTTGTAGTCATTTTTTATCCCAACTTTTGTTTCTGTCATAACATTTATCTTTCAGTATGAATTGAAAAGGCCCCTTTTTTCAGTTCACCCCCTCTTTCCACCTAAATTAATCCCTTTTGCTTGCTCTACCTTGCTTGCCATTGCCAGTATTTACTTTCCAGCAGTGTGTGGTTTCAGCTTCAAAGCCAGCTCAGGAATGCAAGCGCCCTCCTCCCTCCCTTTGCCTCCCCTCTCCACCCAGGGCTGCACTTCCCTTGCTGTTTCTCACTGAAATCGCTGCTAGCTGCTTCACTTAATGGAGGCTTTTGTGCGCGAGCTGTGACTGTTTGCATATCTGTCTGAAATGGGAAGAGGAAACTAAGGAAAGGGAGGAGGCAGAGAAGGAAAGAAAACACTAGAAAGTCACGTCTGGGCCATTTCCTTTTCAACTAATGTAGTTCATTTCAGCTGCTCCTCTTTGATCTCTGAGCGATGTTGTGAGGTTGAGATAAGTAAAAAATGCTTGACTTTTTTTTTTTTTTCTTCTCTGCAGATCAGGAAGCTGTGTTGGGCGTGGTTTGAGAAAGGAACATGGCTTCCCAGGGTGAGTTGTTGGGGTTTAGGGGCGTATTTATTTAGGTGTCTTTGTCACAGTTGGATTAAGCTGTATTTCTAAAATTAGTTCAGTCCATCAAACATCAGGGGTTAATTCCTGGTAGTTGCATTTCAGTGGAAAAAAACTTACCTTTAGCTGTATAAAGCATCACTTTTAATGCAGCTGAATAGTTTTTTTTGTTTGTTTTTTTTTTTTTTTTTTTTTTTAACGGCTTGGATTTCTTCTTCTTAGCTGATCTGATGGAACTGGATATGGCCATGGAGCCAGACCGTAAGGCAGCTGTCAGTCATTGGCAGCAGCAGTCCTACCTGGATTCAGGGATCCATTCAGGAGCCACCACAACTGCTCCGTCCCTCAGTGGGAAAGGCAATCCAGAGGAAGATGACCTGGACAGCAACCAGGTCATGTATGACTGGGAGCAGAGCTTCAACCAGAACTTCTCCCAGGAGCAAGTACAAGGTATGTTCTACCTCTGAAGGATGGAGGCAGGGCTTGAAGCCACGGCGGGCTGGTTAAACACTGCGTCTGCGTTGTTTCAGACTTGGACGGCCAGTATGCCATGACTCGGGCTCAGCGGGTGCGTGCAGCCATGTTCCCAGAGACTCTTGAGGAGGGCATGCAGATCCCCTCCACGCAGTATGATGCCACAAACCCCACCAACGTCCAAAGGCTGGCAGAGCCATCACAGATGCTCAAGCACGCCGTGGTCAATCTGATCAACTACCAAGACGATGCTGAGCTCGCAACCAGAGCCATACCAGAACTCACCAAACTACTCAACGATGAGGACCAGGTAGAAGTTCTAACCAAGATTAGTTGGGGGGTTTTTTGTTTGGTTTTCTGTTGTCAGAATTTCATTTTCTTCCTCTTTCATTCAGGTGGTAGTTAACAAAGCAGCAGTGATGGTCCACCAGCTTTCAAAGAAAGAGGCGTCTCGTCATGCCATCATGCGCTCCCCTCAGATGGTCTCTGCAATCGTCCGGACCATGCAGAACACAAATGACATGGAGACCGCTCGCTGCACAGCAGGGACTCTGCACAATCTGTCCCACCACAGAGAGGGGCTGCTGGCCATCTTCAAGTCTGGAGGAATACCTGCTCTAGTTAAAATGCTGGGGTAAGTGGAGCAGGGATGGAAGTAGTTTCTCTTTTTATTTTTAGGGAACAAAAATCTGACTTGCCATACCATGTTGTTCTCAACAGTTCGCCGGTGGATTCTGTCCTGTTCTACGCAATCACTACCCTCCACAACCTCCTGCTGCACCAAGAAGGAGCCAAGATGGCCGTCCGTTTGGCGGGCGGTCTTCAGAAAATGGTGGCTTTGCTCAGTAAAACTAATGTTAAGTTCCTGGCCATCACCACTGACTGTCTGCAGATACTGGCCTATGGAAACCAGGAAAGCAAGGTGAGGATGGGGCTAAAGTGAGCAACATGTCCAGTAGACATTAACAGGCTTTAGGTTCCTAATCGCTTTGGTTTCTTTTTTAGTTGATTATTCTGGCAAGTGGCGGTCCTCAAGCACTGGTCAATATCATGAGGACCTACACTTATGAGAAGCTCCTGTGGACCACGAGCCGTGTCCTTAAGGTTCTGTCGGTTTGCTCCAGTAACAAACCTGCCATCGTTGAAGCTGGTACGTTTCCTAAGCCCTGACATTATCCACACAGTGTTTACAGCAGCAGAAGCTGGTTCCTTATTGCAGTTGAACACTGTCTGTTCAGGAGGTATGCAGGCTCTGGGTCTCCACCTGACGGATCCCAGCCAGAGACTGGTCCAGAACTGCCTCTGGACCCTCAGGAACTTATCAGATGCTGCCACCAAACAGGTGAGCTCAACTAGGATTTTTCTACATCTGCATTCATTACATAGAATTATTCTTATTTGTCTTCCACCTGGACTTTAGACATTTCCAATAATATATCTGTCTTCTCTTTGCTTCTCAGGAGGGAATGGAAGGTCTGCTGGGAACTCTGGTTCAGCTGCTCGGCAGTGATGACATCAATGTGGTGACCTGTGCTGCTGGGATCCTGTCTAATCTCACCTGTAACAACTACAAGAACAAAATGATGGTCTGCCAGGTGAGGATTATTGTCCTTTATATACATTTTCTTAATTTAACTGCAGCCAGTCACTTGTTGGGGTTTTGTTCCATTTCTGATTTATAATATTTAGTGTAAATGATGTTGTTCTACAAATTAATATGATCAATAAACAAATTAAAATATTAATCTGTTAAGAAAAACTCAGTCTCATCATTTAAGGGTGAGGAGATGCTGAAATTGCAATAAAACTATCCAAGGTGAGCTGAGTTATGATGATGAAGTGATGAAAATATTGAGACCAATGGGCCTCTAATCCCTTCAGGAAAAAACATCCAATAAAACTGATCACTTTATTCCAACATGGATGCAGTGAACCGGCTAAATCTCCGTTTGAGATTGGTGCAAAGAAACGGTTTTGTATTGCTGGCCGAAAAGCTTTACCATGGATTGTTTGGTTGTAGAACCTAAATTCTGTTCATGAATAATCTGATGATTTATGTGTGTCTTACAGGTTGGGGGTATTGAGGCGTTGGTCCGCACGGTTCTTCGGGCTGGAGACAGAGAAGACATCACAGAGCCAGCTATCTGCGCCCTGCGCCATCTCACATCTCGACATCAGGATGCTGAGATGGCCCAGAATGCTGTCCGGCTGCACTACGGCCTGCCTGTGGTGGTCAAGTTACTGCATCCACCTTCTCACTGGCCCCTCATCAAGGTACAAAGTCTGAGGGTCTTCTGTGTCAAGGATCTCTTCTTTCTTTGCTTTAGTGCTAAATAAATAGGTTAAGTCTTTGTTATGGTTACAGTAGCGCCCAGTTGAAGCAGATCTGTCATAAGTTCTCGTTCTCTCCCATCAGGCTACAGTTGGTCTGATTCGTAACCTGGCCCTGTGTCCTGCCAACCACGCCCCGCTGAGGGAGCAGGGGGCCATCCCCAGACTTGTCCAGCTGCTGGTCAGAGCCCATCAAGACACACAGAGACGCACCAGCATGGGAGGCACACAGCAGCAGTTTGTGGTAAGCTAAGTCAGTGAGGCTTGGTCTCAGACCAGGGATCCTCAACAGGCTTTTGTTCGCTCTTAAAGAGGTCATAAAAGCTTTAAAGGCAACCTGTGGAGGGAGGATGAATGGTTCTCAGCTCAAGTGTTTGTTCTCAGGAGGGAGTCCGTATGGAGGAGATAGTGGAAGGCTGCACAGGAGCGCTTCATATCCTGGCCAGAGATCTCCACAACAGAGTGGTCATCAGAGGTCTCAACACCATCCCACTCTTTGTTCAGGTATGTCTTCAGCTCAGGTCCTGAGCGTTGCTCTGTTTTTATAAGATGTTTCCAGCTCCACTCTCTAATGTTCGAAGCTCAACTGCAACATGTGCAACAATAAACGTAGATATTTAAGCACGTGTTTCCCGTTGTGTGCAGCTGCTGTATTCTCCAATCGAGAATATCCAGCGTGTAGCAGCAGGCGTCCTCTGTGAGCTGGCCCAGGACAAGGAGGTGGCAGAGGCCATCGAAGCAGAGGGAGCCAGCGCTCCTCTCACAGAGCTGCTGCACAGCCGCAATGAGGGAGTTGGTACGTACCCAGCAACACTCATTTATTACTTATGCTTACATAATATATTTTGAATTGCAGTAAAGTTACAACAAAGGGACCTTTGGGAGCCATTGTTGGCACCAGTGGGCCATTTTAACTACAGCAGCTGTTTTTGTTTTTGAGGACTGTTAAAGCTGAAAACCTGATTCCAAACCTTATATCCTTCCCCAGCAACATATGCAGCAGCAGTTTTGTTCCGTATGTCGGAGGACAAACCTCAAGACTACAAGAAGCGCCTGTCAGTAGAACTCACCAGCTCACTGTTCAGGACAGAAGCCATGTCCTGGAACGAGGTATGATGCAGTTTGGTCCTGGTTATTTCTTTATAGTGATCCTGGTGGAACAACAGACTAACATATTAAAACTACTCCCCTACAGACCGGAGACCTGGGTTTGGACATCGGAGCACAGGGAGAGCCTCTGGGCTACAGGCAAGATGGTGAGTCTGACGGCTTTCTGCTCCTGGGTGGCTTTAGATGAAATGAGACGCAAACATTTCCACAGCAGCAGGAGTGGCTGAGCTGGGCTCCTCTATGGTCCAAATAAAGAACAGTCCAGTTACTTCAAATTTTGTGTATATCGATAAGGACTTTAAATTGTAGGAACTGATTAATAATAAAGTTTGTGGACCATCCTGCTGATTTCCTGATCGGTAGGATAGAGGAGTTTTATTTGCGTTGCTCTTCCAGCACAGATGGCTTCTAAACAGGCTGAATGTTGGATCTTATTCACCATCCAGCCGCTGCTGCACAGAGTGAACTATTTGGCTGTCTCTCCCATGATAATGGAGCCGAGCCGTGACCAAGTCTACTGGAGGATAAAGCGTGTGCTGTGTTGCTGTGCAGTGTTACATTTGATCTTACTACTGTGTGACTGTGTGTTTTTTAACATGCTTCTAACAGCAGCTTTGCTTCCCCTGCTTCTCCTCCCACCCATCCACCCCCTGCCTCCCCAGACCCAAGTTATCGTCCCTTCCACTCTGGGGGATATGCAGGGGACACTATGGGCTTGGAGCCCATGATGGATCATGATCTGACTGGAGGTCACCACCCAGGCCAGGACTACCCACCTGTAGAAGGGCTTCCTGACCTGGGACACGCCCCTGAGCTGATAGAGGGCCTCCCGCCTGGCGACTCAAACCAACTGGCCTGGTTTGATACCGACTTGTAAATACCGAGACCGACATTACACTACACTTTTTACTAGGTAAGACCCACTTCTCATCCCACTTTGTAGCCTTCTTCAAGACTTCTTAGCAAAGATGTGATGCTGAAGCTCAGTGGGGAGTGTCCCAGATAAATGGTAGGAGGAGGAGGAGGAGCCTCATTTTGGCTGTTGCATGTCCAGACGGCTCCTGTTCTGAAGCTGTGTGATGTGGTGTTTGATCTCTGTGTGTGGTCCTTCACCAGCTCTGCTGCCGTCTTCTTCTCCAACTTCTTTTCTTCTCTCTTCCAGCTGTATCATGTGATCTGGATGAACCTGCATCGTGATTCGCCCATATGGAGGAGGCGGGGTTTCAGAAAGTGCCTGAAGATGACTCAACAACAGCAAGCATATTCCTGTCTACAGGAGCTCCATTGGGACAAAGTAGATCTTAGTGCGGTTCAGTTCTGGTCTCTCAGCCTCACTGAAGACTGACTTTAATCCTGACGCAAAACAGATTTTGATCTCATAAGCATTTTTTTCCCAAAAACCCTTTTTATGCGTTTTCATTTTTACTACCTTTGGTTGTTTTACTTTTTTTATTCTGTTATAGGTCTGTAATGGTACAAACTGAACTGAGCTTGCATTTTTCATTTTTCTGCATTATGATACTCACTTTTTATTTTTTAGTCCCTTGTATTTTAAGTCTGTGTTTTTATTTTTAAGTGGTGATGCTCCATCCAAAAGATTTGGATGAGCTTTTAAATGGTGTCCAAACACTAAAGGTAATCAGTTGAATTGTATTCTAATGATCAAGTGTAACATTGTGTAGCTTTTGTATAAAAAAAACATGAATTGGAAGTCATGGTCCAAATATCAAGCTATTTTCTTGCTTTAAAGGAGGGCACTGATGTGTCCCGGCTGTTCCAAAGGGGGGGTTAGCTGACCGAGCTGGGTGGGAGTGTCTGTAAGGAAGGGGGTGGAGACGTGCTCCTATTGGTCTGCTGTTACAAAGGGGTGAAGTAGTGAGGCGCTGGTTGCTTGTAGCCTGCTGTGTTCTGAAACAATAAAATGGACTCATTTCACCCAGATGTCTGTCTCATTTCAGACCCCCAACAGTCAAACATTAGCTTATTCAATTACCCGTCATATTCAAATAGCAGTTTTCCTTTTCCTTTACTAAATGAAAATCCAGATCTCTAAAAACTTTATTCAGGGATGCACACATATATTTCCTGACTCTTTACTTTCCAAGATTTGATTAGGGAGATTTTTTTTTGATGCAAGAATTGCAAACGTGCAAACTTTGAGCATCCTGCTGCTGAATCTGGTCAATCTCTGGTATGTTGGTAAATATTCGAGTCATGCCATAAGACCTCCATCTCTAACTGATTAAACTGTAGGTTCATTAGGAAACTACTGATCATGGGATTCCACCATTATTGAAAACTGCTTTTTGACTAAATGTTAGAAGCGTCTTCAACGTGGAAGATGAAAAACGGACTTCTTCAGAATGACCTTTGGAAAACCAAAACGATGCATTACCGTTATCTGGTTTATTGGGGACCAAGAACCAAATCTGCCTCTTTGGGTGAACTTGGTAATAATGGGATAATAGACATATTCAGATGGGAACATTTGGAGTAAAATCTAGAAATGCATTCCTTAAATGTTTTTCTGGGTACAGGGACTTACTTCCAGTTAGGAATGTCTGAACAGTTGCTGCAAATGGAGTCAAAACACTTAAATGTTCAAATCTCTTAAACCAGAGACGCATTCAGTCAGTAGCTCCTGTTAACAGCATCTTCCAGGGAAGAAGGGAACCACTGATTCAACATGAAGGCTGTGGACACTTGACAGATGTTTTTAATTTTTTTGCTAAAGCATTTTGCACACCTGTCGTTAACTGATCCAGTATCGCTGCATCTAACTTACACCAGCCTATAAAGTGCACAGGATGAATATATTTACATTAAATCTCCTTTTCATTTTTCACAGCCGAATTTATAGGAACCTCCATCTATCATAGAGTTGACATGTCAAACTTTCCTGTGGAAAAAGGTAAAAATTCATCCAGTATCAATGGATGCAGGTCGGAGTAACGAGGACGGCTGTGACCCAGATTTATTGCTCACATCCTCAGAGTGAAACACTAGAATCAGAGTATAGTTTGAATTGTTGACATTCGCAGCTAATCTAGGAAGTCAATATTCTGTCATTAAAGCTATGAGGTCATTGCTGATTTGACGGCCCAGATTACTGCTCATGATGTAATTCTGCAGCGGGTGGCTGCTTCAGACGAGCTGGTCACAGCAATATTCTTTACTGTCACTGATCCAGTTCATGGATGAATGGAGTCCTGAGGAACATCTAAATGACATGAATTATGCTGCTAAGACAGACTGAAACTATGAGACACATTTATTAAAAACAAAAGATCAAATCTACAGTGAACGCCGTTCTAAAACGTAATCATCGATTTACTGCTGTTAACCTGTAGAGGATCTAGAGACCTCTTGAAGGATTTCTACAGCCAGAGGAGTCACGTCAGCGTGGCACCTGGAAAGGAACAACATGTATGTTATTATTGATAAGCTCAGCATGGAGATGGAAACAGTTCCTGTAACGTGTAGGAGGGGGCAGATCACAGCCGAGCAGATGGTGCCCTTTGATGCTGGCTTGTTTCTGGAACATATTGCTGGGAAAAAAAAAATCCCCTCATAATTGAAATGTTTTCTAAATGAGTTTTTGCTCCAGCTCCCCGGCTGCTGAACGCCAACATTTTACAGCGAACCTCTGCTGCAGCTGTTCAATTCATTTTGGAGTCTGAGCTTAAAGTTGGGTGTTTACAGGAGGAGCGTTTTGTTCTGAGAGCTGCTTTTGATGTTGGTGCAGGTATCAGACGACACGGCTGGGATCGGGTTCGGACCCTCCAAGCATTTCTTTAGAAACGCCCCCTCCCTCCACAGTCAGTTGGGCTTGAGGGTTTGAAAAAGCATTCCTCAGGTTCCCATGGTAAAGGCACAATGACATCATTACTATCTGAGACCTGACCTCTGCTCTTAAAGCTTCCCAAACTCCCCTCATCTTCTCAATTAAAAACCTCTCCCTCTTCTTCCTGTCTCCTCTCTCCTCATCTGCTGCCCCTTTCCTTAAAACCTCTCTCCCTCCTGCCAGGCGGGTGGGAGGGTGCCAGCCTCGGCCACTTCAAAGAAGAGAGCTGATTTGTGCTTTCATCTGCCAGAGAAACAGGAAAGTGGGGAGAGGAGAGCAGCACAAGGGAGGGAAATGGACAGGGGCTGCGCGTGGAGGAGATATGGGTTCTGAGGGCGACAAAGGGAGAAATAAAAGACGTGGCTGAGGAGAAAAGAGGTGGAGAGGGCGGGTCGAGTAAGAGGGGCCTCAATAGCAGAGCAACAATACACCTTTAATATTGATCTGGCAGAGTGTGTGATTGAGAGACAGAATCTGGATACAGAGGAGGGTGAAAGCACCTAAGTGTGTGTGTGTGTGAGAGAGAGGTCGCTGGTCTGGTACATCAAAGGATCAAAGGAAGCACGGTCGCCATAGTGAGAAAACCCTCGGTACAAAGAGGGAGCAAACATTCAGCCCCCATATTTATAAAAGCAGCCCGCTGCAGATCCAGGTGTGCATGTGGAAACTGAGCACATTCAATTATTAGTTTCCATCACTGCATATAACAAGCTATTTTTTTATTATTATTATTCTCCCAAGTGAATATATGAACAATGTAATCTAATCTATAATAACATTATAAACCCATAGTTCCTGTGACGAAACAATATCAGCAGAAGTCAAGGAGCAAGTGAAGCAATAAAAACTGTGGTCTGGTTTGAACAGTGGGAACCCTGGTGCATGCATGTGTATTTGTCCCTCCTTACTCTGAAACACCTGAATAAAATCCAACTAATTGGCCATTACTGTCCACCTATAGGGGATTTAATCTCAGCATCATGAAGACCAAGGACCACAGCAGACAGACCAGGAAGAACGTTATGGAAATGTTTGAAGGTGTTTGATTCATCGCCCACACACACCTCTCTAAAAGTGTAATATGGGGATCAGGCTTTTTTCTCAACACAAAATCTGAGGTTGGTTTGAAAATAACAAAAGAAAAAAATCACAAAAAAATCTTCATGTGCTAGCTTTGTATTTGGATGTTTGGCAAGGATTTTAGGAAAGAAATTAAAAAAACAAGCAAAAAACTACTTTTTTCAGCTCTATGAACTTACTGTAGAGGATTCATCAAATACTCATGCCACACTTTTCAGATGTGAAGCATTTGAAACCATATGATCTGGGCTCTGCTCTGTCTCATAAAATCTCATAAAGGTTGAAGTTTATATGCTTACAAACTGTGGGAAAAGTTCAGGACTTTGATACTTTTGAAGAATCTTATAATGAAAACATAACAAGTGTTTCCACTGGTCCATGATGAGTGGGGTAGATGAGTGACCCACTGGACCCAACACAAAGCTAACAGTTTCTCAAAATTAAAGATGTTTTTTATTGCTACCACCAAGACGGTGAGTTGGACCCAGTCGCTGTATAACTAGCAGTGCAGAGGCGGTGAAATGATGCGGTTATATCTTAAATAGTACTTATCAAAACAAGATGAAAAGGTTCATAAGGGTTCAAAGAAGATCTTGAGATCTTGGGGTGAAAGGCTGATCTACAGTCCGACAGGCCTGAGTTACAGCAATATATGAAGAGTCACCCCACGAATTAGACGGATATTATTAGAGAAGAGCATCTGTTCTGAGAGGAGCTACGTAGAAATGTTGAGCCATCAGGTTTTACATTATTAGGTGTTTTACATCTTGGGCAGAGGTCTTCAGTTGCCCCCCCAAAAAAGACTAAAAAACAGGAAAACAGATCCGTATCCGGTCAACGCCTAAAACATGCTGTTAAGCTCATCAAAGTATTTTTTCTTCATGTCAAAGAGGCTTCTGGTTTCAGGGGATGAGGGACAGATTTTAATTCCTTCATTTCTCCCTTTAGTGTAATAAGAAAATCAGGGTTGTTTGAACATTACCTTTAAACTAATAAACCAAACATAAAAGAACAAAAACAAACAAGCAACATCAAACAGACGCACCTGCTGGATGCAGCAATATCCTGGAGCAGATTTGTTAGCCCCACCCCTTCTGGACATTCAAACCACTCAGGCTGGTCTGTAGTCTGGATCTAAAAAAAAACGAAGGTAAAGTGAGAGAATTTAAAATCACGTCTGATTCTGGGATGAAAAACTGAGAGCACAGCTGCATTGTTAATGTGGCACAGAAATACAAGCAAGCATCTGGTTAGTGGAGGCTGCTAGATAATTGGTAGATAACAACCACACATTTCTGCTGTTGGCTAACTATGGACATACAGTGATGGAAACTCACCAGACAAAGAGAAACACTGTCTGCAATTCTCTAAGCATCTAAAAGTAATGAAATGTGTGTTTGAATGAATATTCCTTTACAAAAATACTTCATGACAATAACTGAACAGTTGGAAGTTGTTTTTGTTCTGTCAGAGTTGAGTTTGAGGGTTAGTTTAATGGAAAACCTGTCAAATCACTGCCTTTGCTAAAACATTTTTGATAGATTGCCTTTTAACATCACTGGGAAAACTATACTCACCTTCATTGGGGGCAAAATCAAAGCAGATGTACAAAAGGATGGGATCCTAAAGTAATAGATAATCTGACAACAGTGTGTGTCTAACCTGGTGACTAGCGTGATAAGACGAGCCTCAATTTTGTGCGTGTGTGTGTTTGCTGCGTTCACTTCTGAGGCTTTTTTAAAAGATAAATGTTCCTTTCATTCTTAAATAATCTAATTGAAAAACTGCTATCAGAATCAATGCTATAATAAGCTGTGTAGTATTTGGTGAAGTTTTTATGTCTTGAACCTGCATTCTCTTTGTTTATCATTTATTAAGCAATAAGGCATCATTGCAGGCAAAATAAAGAGGCTTTTTCAACAGTTTAAGATTAATTATCAAGAAGTATTGTTACGAGAAACGTATATTCAACCAAATCGAGATTTTCCAAATCTTGGTAATAAATATACTAATTTAAAAACTAATAATAAAACCAGTTTCCCTGCTTTGGTTGATCAATAAACAATGGATTAAAGACAAAAACCTGCAGTCTCAGTTTTATACACAGCTGATCACGCCTGCAAAATTGCCAGAATTTTCAAAGTTGAAACTCTTAAATGAAAACTAAAAACGATTTCTGCTAATGTTTTCAAAGTTTCACTTCGAAAAAAAAAAATCTAAGTCACCTTTAAATAGTTTAAATCTGCAAGCCTAAAACAGATTCTTGGATTGGCTTACTTTGGCTTAAATAAGTTAATAAATAGACTTTAGTCTAGTAGATACACCCTTCCAGACATTATGATGAAACTATACATATAATTTAATCATATAATTGAATATACATAATGTTTGCATGTGTTAAAGTACAATTTTGTTAGATTGTCTGAAATAAATGTATCCATTCATTTTAGTCCTAAATGATTTAGGGAATTAACCTAAGCATGAAATTCACAATATAGATGATTGAGGGTTTAGAAAAAGACTTTCAAGATTTGAGGTGATTTCTTTAGGGAACTTTAAGCTCTCTGGTGGGAATACAAATATAAATCCCTCTGGTCCATGACGTTACTAAGAATAGCACTGTCCTTTCAAAGTAAGATGATCAAAGACATTAAGTTCTACTTGTATTATTCCAGTGGCTTTGTCATTTGACTACTCCTTTCATTCATTAAAAAGTTTTGCCTCCTTGGAGTTACTTCATGATCCGGGGTCAGTCCAGTGTTACACAGCATCTCTCTCACTGACTACCCAGCTTCATTGTCTCCTGCTGGGATTTCTCTGGCTGATACCCGCCCTGTCATGCCTCTTAACTCGATTTTTAGGTGCTTTCCCAGAGTAAAAAAAAAAAAAAAAAGAAAAAGTTATGAGCTAAAAGCTTAATGAGAAAATAAACTCTCTTAACTTCACATTAAAAGTTTATTTCTATAGAGCAAGTCTTTTTTAATTATTGATCAAACACACGTGTGTGTTTTCTTAATGTGAGCTTGCAGCTCCGTTTGCTGAATAGATTGATGTCGCCGGGTTCAGAGAACATGTTTTCTCTGATCTCTGGTGACATCATCATGGCTGTCTCTGTGGTGACAGTACAGTTGTTGCTAAGTAACGGGTTTAGGGGGAGAGAAAAGATGCTCCCCTCACTTATTTTACACAGACACTTTATTTTGCCTTCACCTTCATGTGTTGCCTGCCAACTAAATGCTGCATCTCATCCCCACAAACTTTTTTCCTTCATTTTCTCCAGCTCCACATGACGAACAACCGAGTTAATAATGTTAATAAAGCTGAAAATGAAGCACCCAGACAAGAGTGCAGCTGACAGACATGCAGCTTCTCAGACATATGAAGTAAGGCTGTCATGATAAACATCCGGTTTAAACAAGCGACAACATATGTGACAGCAGAGAAACAAGAGATCTGCCAAAAACCCTCAAAAACTTACACACATTCCATGAATAGCTGATGTTCTTCAGTGGAAATATTGTTTTCATTTTAAGGGTATCCATTGCTAAATAACTTCTAAATCTTGTGATGAAAAGGAAGCATTATTTCAGGAGTAAAACATGAGCTTGATGTTTTTATCCTTTTCAAGGATTTAGGTTTGGGCTTTGACTGGGCCATTTCGACTCACTGATGCGCTTTAATTATAACGTATGAACCTACGCAGGGCTGGGCAAAGGTATAAGAGAACTGCTTAGGGCCCCAAAGTACAATTAATGATTTCCATATTAAATAAAGTAAAAAAACACACCAAAAAAATCCTGATAAAATAGTTTCCATTTTCTGCATAAATAAAACTAATCACTTTTAAATCCTCACTTATACATGAAAAGAAAACTGGTCTGGAGTCAGGCTGGTACACATACAAGGAAGGGTCAAACTTTTCCAAGACAAACTAACAGTCTGATGACAGTTCACTGGATTCATACCTTCCAGACATCCTAGAGCACAGATAATCACATTAACTCAGTCCCCTTCCTCAAATCCGCTCAGATCTTTATGCAGCTCTGAGGATGGCCTGTACTCTCTGTGACTGTTGCATCTGCAGGCCAGAGATTTTCCAAACTCAGATTAATAAAGAACTACTGTACATGAGGTCCTCCATGGTGGAAGAATGATGTCATGGGCCGGCAGTGACCAGCATTAACAGCAAGGTTGTCTGTCAGGTTGCTTACAGCGATGTCATCAGTGACTTTGCAAACAGAAAAGCCAAGAAGCAAAGATATTAAAGGAGTGAATGGAGAACTGAGGAAGAACAGTGCAACATAAAAAAGTCACATCTGTGGAAAAAAGGTAGTTTGTGGTTTCAAATAAAGGTTTTACATATAGTATATCGATTTAGGGGCTAATTACTTGAAATTCACTAAAACCCTGGGTTTATTAAACTTTTTATTTTTATTTATTGACTGTATTATTTATGCGCGTAATTGATATATTTATTGTTTGATTTAATCTTTTGTTTGATTTAGGCCTGTTAGATATGGTTAAAAAATCTAATCAGAGATCAGATTTTGATATATTGCTTTTAAAAAACAACTTTGACTTTAATCTTCAACTCTGGAAGGTGACCTTATTTGAATCGCTTGATGCCCATTGTTGCAAAAATGACGTCCACAGCCAAGATAGCATGTGCATTCCTCCTGTCACAGTTATGTATATATA